>CAUYON010104377.1:0-15778 GCA_963573935.1 Arctocebus calabarensis | reverse complement strand
AACCAAAAAATGGCCGGGTGTTGTGGCGGGCGCCTGTAGTCCCAGCTACTTGGGAGGCGGAGGCAGGAGACTCGCTTGAGCCCAGGAATTGGAGGTTGCTGTGAGCTGTGATGCCACAGCACTCTATCCAGGGTGACAGCTTGATGCTCTGTCTCAAAAAAAAAAACACAAAATTACAAAGCTAGGCAGGAAATATAGCACATCTACATGAATAGTCTCCCAGGCTTTTACCTACAGAGAACATTCTAGGAGAAACATCTCATTCATTATCTTTACCTCCTTCATAAACACTTTCTGGAGATTTTTTCTCAAGTTCTTCTGGGACCGCATTTATTTTCAGGCCAGCCTGTCTGTCCACTAGCTGGGGCTACCCTCTCCACTTGGGCTACCTTGGGGTGTGTTAACGCATCTTAATGTTAAGCTGCATGTCAACAACTCATTAAATTGTTGTATGACCAAATGGGTTATTTTTGAGATCCACATCCATTACGCCCTGGGCAACCCAGGTGGGTTTGCGCTTGTTCCCTCATAGGGAGCTATTTGTGGATCCAGGGAGGGTGGCTGGATCCATCTGGGTTCTGTCCTCTCACACATCCTGGTCCATCCTTGGCACCTGGTCTGTGATGCTGAAGGGGCCCGAGAGTGCTTCAGCTCTGGAGGTGCTGCTGTGTTCCTAAATGTTGAGCTGACCCCAGAGTCCTGGACACCCCAGCCACCCTCACCTCCATCGTAGGCTGCTGTAGGAGCTGAGCCTTTTGGAAACCGTCCACAGCCTCGAGCTGAAAACCAGCAGGGTCCAAGCCAAACACAGACTCTCATGTTGTGTCTTTGTGTTGTAATTCAAGTGCAAGTTGTGAAAGGTTAAGGTCAGCGGCCCTCAAGGAATGCAGGGAGTCTATGATTGCAGCCTTTTAGGGCCAGGGCGCAGGACTGCACTCCAGCCGCTGCCTGAATGGAGGTTCAGTGGCAGCGTCTGTCTCAACTGTGGGCTCCAGCTGGGCTCCCTGGGGAGGCTCCACATCCTTCCTGCCTGCACCCCACCAGGCAGGCTTGTTGTGCTGTGGGTTCCACCATCCTGCTCAGAAGAGCCGAGGATGCTGCTCCCCAGCACGTTCTGAGCTTACCTTTTTAACTGTTTGCCACTGGGCCAGAAAGTCCCCTCCCTGCTCCCTCTCTGAGAGCAGTGACCCAGCTTCCTTCTGCCCAGACCACATGCTCTGCTGTCTATGGAACATACCATGCGGGAAAACACACCAGTCCAGCAGGGACAAGCCTCCTCCCCAGGAGACATTTGGTATGCAAAGCCTGTTGAGTTCCTGTCTCATGTTTCAAAACTTCCTAAGGTAAAGTGATCATTGAAGGGGTTTCTGCCCCTCTGCAGGTGGCTCAGTCACCTAGCTGGTTCAGGATGGCTCCTCCTAGACTCTGGGGCTTGCATTTGGGGTTGTCACCCCTACCCCCAGCTCCATGAAGCCATTTCCTCCCCACAGCTGCCAAGGGCTGGGAGCAGTGGGGCTTTGATCCCCTGGTCCTGAGTTGCAACATTTTTGCGCCAGAGTCAGGTCCCTGACCATGGACTGAGGCAGGTGGGGGCAGAGGCACTGCCTCCTGGCCTGGTCGCATGAGTGCTTAGCAATGTGTCAGTAGCTGGGGTTCTGAGAAGCCACAGAATATTTTAAGTATATAATTTTATTTTTATTGTTGGAGAAACATTGAGGGCACAGTGAGCCAGGTGAAGTCCCTCTACTAATAGTGTCTTGCCCCCAAGAGGTGTGTCACACACCGTGACCCCTCACCCCTCCCTCCTTCCCTCTCTCTGCTCCCACATTCTCCCACTGTGGATCCACCATGTACTAGCATCAATTGTACTCATATCAGAATTGAGTACATTGGATTATTGCTTCTCCATTCTTCTGATGCTTTACTAAGAAGAATATATTTTAACTCCATCCAAATTAATACAAAAGATGTAAAGTCGCCGTCCTTTTTAGTGGCTGTGTAATATTCCATATTATACATACACCACCATTCCTGGATTGATGGGCATTTAGGTTGTTCCCAGAATTTGGTGATTGTACATTGAGCTGCAATAAATTGTCTAGTCCACATGTCCTTATGGTAAAATGATTTTTTTCTTCTGTGTAGATGCCCAGTAATGGGATTGCAGGATCAAGTGGGAAGTCTAATTTGAGTTCTCTGAGGATTCTCCATTCTTCCTTCCAAAAGGGTTGTATTAGTTTGCAGTCCCCCACCCTCCTCACCCCTATAGGGTAAAAGTGTTCCCTTCTTTCCACAACCATGCTAGCATCTGTAGCTTTGAGTCTTTATGATGTGGGTGATTCTCTCTGGGGTTAGGTGATATCTCAGGGTGGTTTTGATTTGCATTTCTCTGATAATTAGGGATGATGAGCATTTTTTCATATGCTTGTTAGCCATTGTCTGTCTTCTTTAGAGACAATTCTATTCATCTCACTTGCCCATTGATATAGGGGATTGTTGGCTTTTTTTTATCGTTGCTGAATTTGAGTTCTCTGTAGATTCTAGATATCAAGCTTTTGTCCAATTCATAATATGCAGATGTCTTTCCCATTGAATAATTGAGAGGTTTTAATAAAAAAAGTTTGCACGATATTGACAAAGTTGTCAGAGTGGATGCCAAGTGAGGTTTTGGAGATCCCCATGGTCAGCTGAGTGATGTCCCCACGTGTTCCTGCATCCCTGATTGTTCTCCAGAAGTGGAGCTCCAGGTTCCCAGCACTGCACCCATCACTTTGGCATCCCTGCTGAATTCAGGGGATATTTTCACTGCTGTCCCTTCCCCAGTCTGGGATGTGGCCTTCACATGCAGAGCCACATGTAGGCGTCGGTGGGGTGTGCGCTGCAGCTCTGTGGGTGAGCTGATCTTGGACCCAGGTCAGCTGAGGGATAGCTCTTTAATTACAGTTCTAGGACCAAACAGAAATGGGCTCTTTTGCTCGGTCCCTTGGTGTCATTCATTTTTTAGCAGGTCATTACTCTGAACTCCAGTTTTGTGGAGTAGGATGGGAGCCCGTCAAGAGCAGAGCTCCTGCAAAATCCCGAGTGAGGCCCAGAGAGATGCACATCGGGAGCAGGTCCTGTGGGAGCACCAATGCCGGGACATCTCACGGCACTGAGCGTACGCTAGCTGGGTTACCTCAGTGTTGGGTTTAGCTAGCTCTTCAGGGATTCTGAACACTTAGTTTTTCATAGGGTTTTATTCTTTCAACTCCTCACATAGCACTTTCTCTCCCTTGAGAATGCCTCTGTCACCACTAAGTGTGAGGGTGACGCTTGCGCCTCTGTCCCACTGGCTGGTGTGGCGAGTCATCCAGTGCAGATGATTCAGAGGAAGAGGCCCCTGTGACTGGGTTTCATTTCCGTCAGGCTCAGCCCTGCAGTGGAAATGTGTATCTCATGTTCTGCCTCTTCCTTCCAGGGGCCCGTCCCCTGCTCTGTGCCAGTGAAGGGCAGTCCTGGTGTACATCTGACATGGTGTGCTGAGGCTAGTCCTCAGGGGCCAGGCAGTGTCTGCCATGCAGGGTCCTGGTGGCAGGTACACATCCTTGCCATCTACTCTCAGGGGATGTCTCCCTGCCCTGCATGTCTAGCTCTTGGTGTGCTGCGGTTCAGGTAGCCAGAGCTCTCTGGTTGGGAACCTCGGTAGGGACTGTGCACTGCGCTGAATAGTGAAATGCTGCCCTGCTAAACACACAGCAGGTGGCCTCATGGCCAGGGAGGCTCAGTGGAGAGCCTAAGATCTAGAGGCTGGTGAGGCACAGCACACACTCTGTGTTCCCTCCCCACCACCCAAGTCACGCTGGGCTGGGGCGTTGCTCCTGCTGGCAACCTTGTTCAGAAGGCCAGCCTGATGGCCAGTGTCCTCCTTGCTATTACAGGAGAAACAGACAAGTTCCACACTTCAGAGCTGCTGCCTGATAATCCTGTAGCTGATGTGGTGTATTTCAAACAGCTGCCTCTGCAGAATTGCTCAAATAAACTTCCTGAGGGTGGCAGATATTAACCCCTTCCTAGCATAAAACATGGTGTTTGCAGTTGGAGCACAAGCCTAAATGGGACGTGGTAGCGTGTGCGTGATTGTTTGGCAATCTCTAAAACTAGGAAGGAATTTGTTTTCTAATTAAGCTGCTATGTCTGGAAGTAAATTACAATGAGGCTTCCTCCTGTGACCCCCCCTTCTAATCAACTGCACTGACCTGGCAGCCTGATGATGGGCCTGTTGCCGCTACGGCACACATTTGTATTCTGTATCCTCGGAGAGAGTGGCAGTAAGAGCCATGCTTGGAAATTAAGTGACATTTTTTAGCCCTGAAACAAAGTAATGAAATGCTTAAACAGGCTAGAAATATTCGGGTTCTCAGAAAGCTCTGGGGAGTCTGAGGGATGCGGTAACTCGCCTGTGCACCGTGGTTACCATCCCATCATACCAGGCATGTGGGTGACTAACACTGCTGGTGTGTGCTGGATGTTTTAAGGAGCCGACAGCATAGGGTCTTGGACAAGTGAGCATTCTGCTTCTTCAGGAGCTCCACCCTGATCAGCAGTGGCAGGCTGGGAGCTGGGTACCCTGGGCACAGGGCTTGTTCTGGCTCTGAGGCATTTGGTTAATTTACCTCTGGTTTCTATCCTAAGACAATCCCTGATCTCATGCTGGAGACGGCATGCTCACCTAGGTTCTCGTGGCTAAGAATCAGGAACAATCACCAGATGTGCACTGAGCCCCTACCATGTGCCAAGAGCCTGTCGGGGGCCTCACACGTATCTCCTCTCTGTCCCCACTGAGCCCTTTGAAGGCAGGTGCTACTGTCACCCACCTTCTAGAGCAGTGCTTTTCAACCTTCTTAATGCCGTGACCCTTTAAAACAGTTCCTCATATTGTGGTGAGCCCCCACACATGAGGAGCGGTGTCTCAGTTCCTAAGACCATGAAAAATATGTGTTTTCCGATGGTCTTAGGTGACCCCTGTGAAAGGGGAAAGGGTCATTCGACCTCCAAAGGGGTCATGACCCACAGATTGAGAGCTGCTGTTCTAGATGATGGGGACTTGCAGCGCCACACAGGTGGCTTCCCTAGAGCCATGGTCTGTGGCCAAGCCCTATGGGTGGGAGGTCTGTATACAGCTGCTGGGCCACACGCAATCACTGGACAGAAGCCATAGTTGAAATGGTCCCCACTGTCATGGTGGAGCACACACAGATTATGTTTGAAAGGAAAACTGCCACCAAAAGACACTGGTGTCAATTCCAAGGTACCTTTCTTTCCACTATAATATGTGATATCGGCTGCCTAAAGGTGACAGTTCAGCACTTCATTAACATCTGCCTGTCACTGATAAGATGAGTAATGGTGCGCCAGAATCTAATTTAGAAGTGGAAGTGGCAAAAACAAAACCCCCAGAGGTCACATGAGGGAGAGAGTGTTCGTAAATTGGCAGCAGTGTGGGAGGACTGCAACACAGCCAGGGACAGTCCCCTGCACACATCAGGCAGTGGCACCTCTGCGCCACCCTGGGGCAGCGGGTTGGCTTAGGCTGGCTTAGAGATCGCCCCTTGCCCAATCCCTCTGAGGTTATGAGGAGAATGAGGCACCAGGTGCCCATGGATCAGACAAGCACCCCAAGGAGACCTCCCCTGGGGATCTGTCAGCGATCCTGGTTGGTGAGCAGGGAGGATGCTCAGGTCTGGGCTGATGCTGTGGGTGAGGCCACTCCAGGGGGCTGCACACAGCACTGAGAGCTTCCATTTCCTTCAGTGTTGCCAAAACTACAGACGTTGTCATCAAAACAGAGGTCTGTGTGATACAGCTCACTGTTGTAACATCCGCAGCATCACCCTATCCCCTTACGGGCTTGGTGCCCTGGCTGCCTCTGTGCGCACCACCTACTGAGCATGTGGGTCTCGGGTCCCCAGGGGGCTCCCTGGCTTCACAGAGACTCAGGGATGTGGGCTGCCTTGAAGGCAGCTTTCTTAATCAAAGCCGCACCACACCTGCCCAGGGGCTTCTGCCTGGTCGGGGACAGCAGCCAGACACCAGCAGGGCCCTGCCGCATCTCAGGCTCCACCACACTGGTAGAACCTAAGGATTTTTTTTTTTTTTTGAGACAGAGTCTTACTCTGGTACCTTGACTAGAGTTCAGTAGCATTATAGCTCATAGGAACCTCAAGTTCTTGGGCTTAAGTGATCCTCTTGCCTCAGTTTTTCCTTTTTTTTTTTTTTTTTTTTGAGACAGAGCCTCAAGCTGTCACCCTGGATAGAGTGCTATGGCATCACAGCTCACAGCAACCTCCAATTCCTGGGTTCAAGTGAGTCTCCTGCCTCTGCCTCCCCAGTAGCTGGGACTACAGGCGCCCACCACAACGCCCGGCCATTTTTTTGGTTGCAGCTGTCATTGTTGTTTGGCGGGCCCGGAGGCTGGATTTGAACCCGCCAGCTCAGGTGTACGTGGCTGGCGCCTTAGCCCGTTGAGCCAGTTTTTCCATTTTTAAAGAGAGGATGTCGCTGTTGCTCAGGCTGGTTTCGAACTCCTGAGCTCATGCATTCCACGGAGCTCACCCTCCAGAGTGCTGGAATTACAGGCGTGAGCATGTGCCTAGCCTTGGAGTCTAAGGATCTTTCAGGTCAGTCTCATGAATGGCCTTGCAGATTCAGTGTGCCCCTGTACCCTGCCTCCTGTAGCTCTAGGGACACCTGAGGTGCCGCCCCAACGTGCAAAGCTGGTGTGGGAAGGCTCTCTGCCCTGTCTCTGCCTACAGATGTGCAGAGAACAAATGGGTTCCTGTCCCTTGCCTTACCAGGGAGAGCAGAGGTTAGTCAGTGACACCAGGTTCGGACCTTATGACAAGCAGCACTGACGGGCTCTGTCTGCCAGCTGTTTGCCCACAGGCCTTTTCCTGTGTCAGTTCTCTAAATTTACTGTTCTTCAGTGAGGATGCTGCATAAGCTGCAATTCAAAGCCAGATCGTGGAGAACAGCTTACATGCGGGCTGTCCCCCAAGTAGATGTGACATAGGTGTTAACAAGTTTCTGTTTGTTTTTCTCTTGTTAATCTGTCATGATAGGAGTCGGTTCCAGCTAAGAACCTACAGAGATTATTACAATTTACATAAGCATTTTAAGTGTATTGTTCAATGTCCATCAAATCTACAACTTGCACGGCTGTCACCATTGCCCAGTTCTACACATTCCCCCTCCATCTTGTCCACAGGTCTACTTTGTTTCTCTGTAGAGCAGCGCAGCTTACATTCCTGTCAGCAGTGCAGTTTCTCACATCCTCACTAACAGTTTTACTGTTTCTTTGGTTTATTTTATTTGTTTTTTTGAGCCAGGGCCTTGCTTTGTCACCCAGGCTGGAGTACAGTGGCAGTGTCACAGCTCACAGCATCCTCAAACTCCTGGGCTCAAAGGATCCCTCCTGCCTCAGCCCCGGGAGTAGTTGGGACGACAGACGCCCCCATTGCTGGCTAGTGTTTCTATTTTTGGAAGTGACAGAGTGTTGTCCAGGCTGGGAGTGAACTCCTGGTCCTCCAACCTCACCCTCCTAAAATGTTAGGATTATAGGTGTGCGCCTCCACACCTGGCCCTGCATCTTTGAACACAGTCATTGCAATGGGCACACAGCATGTCTCCCTCTGGTGCCCATTGGGCTGGCAACCTGGAGCAAGTTTCCCTGTGCTTACTTGCCACCCCTTGTGTTTTGTAAGGCAAAGTGTTAAATTGTTTTACCCAGTGTTTATTTGGGTTGTCTTTTATTATTGAGTTTTAAGTGCTCTTCTTATATATTTTTGCATGTTCTTCATCAGATAAATAATTTGCAAATATTTTCTCTAAGTCTCAGGTTACAAAGTGAAAATGTGCTACATACCTAATTTAGGCTCCTCATAGAATTTCATGTTTGTTTTATATTAGACTTAGAAGTTAATTTATTTTGTCAATTCCAACATTTCTGATTTAATTTACTTTAAAACAATTTTCTGTAACAACTAAATCAGACCTGCTGAGTTTATTTCGCTCTCATGGTGTTCCATATTCTTTAAGAAACTCACCTAATTCTTTCTGCCCTTCTGTCTCCTGGAGGGTTGGGTGATATTTCCTGCATTTTGTAAATGAAGTGTCCCTGTCTCAAGGAGGTTAAGTGACCTACCCAAAGCCACACGGCTGCAAGTGTAAAGCCCCAAGGAGTCAGACCCAGGTCCCACGTGTTCTTCCATGTTCATGAGTGTGAATTTCAGAGGGAGAAGACGTTAGTCAGGATAGGTCTTGTGAGGAAGGCACATGGGTTTTATGTGTCCAGGTGTCTTGTCTCAAAGGGCAGATGCTGTGTGGGTGTGACAGAATGAGAGGCTGGTCAGTCTGGCCCCTGCTAGAGGAGTCACTTGCTGCCTCATGATACTGCCACGAAGCCTTTGGAGGACAATTGTCCCAGGAAGTCGGGAATAACAAGACACCCTGATCGTATTTGTAAACTGTTGTTTCTATGGTGTTTTAGCAAATTCATAGAAAGAAAGAGAATTTACAAGGCTGGGAGTGACCACGGTCAGCGAGGGACAAGGGACAGTAGGCAGTGCTCTGTTAACGCAGAGGTGTTCCAGGGAGGTGACCTCTGCACCCGAAAGCCCGCCCCCTCCCCCCACTCCTCTGTTACCAGATTTTTGCGGAGAAGCTCACCTGGGAGGGGAGAGCATCTCAGCCCCTGGGAAGGCAGCATCAGGGAGGAGCCAGAGGGAGAGGCTCCACAGAGCCAAGCTCCCTTGGGGTTTGTCTGGAGTCGCTCTTCCTTCCCTTTATTTTAGAAGCTGCTTTTCCTGGATGTGACAAGCTTTTTAGCAACTTCTCAAAGAACCCGCTTGGCAGAGACAGCTCCCTCATGGCTCCAGCGGCTGCGCCTCTCAGGAGAGAATCTGCTTGGAAGTCAGACACCAGGAGCCCTGTGCAGCGACACTTCCAGAGTAAACTCAGCCCAGACTTACTTCTGAAGGGCTTTTGGAGGCTGCATGATTTAACAACAAAAAATAAAAATAAATTTTCACTGTGTCGTAAACATGGTGAGTAAGCAAATGGGAAATTGCTGCTGCTGCTTTTGGAGCCTGTTCTCTCAGTAACTGGTGTCACCGTCTCTGGGATGAACGCGCTCTCTGTGCCACACTCAGTGGAAGGTAGATTATCTCCAGTGTTGTATTCCTGCCTGTGCTGAGACACAGAAGCCATCACTCCCTTTCCTCCAAAAGTTAAAGTACATTTTCCAAATTTACTTCACAAGTGAAGATTAGCAGGGTTCTGTTCTGCAGGAGCTGATAAATGTTGTCCAAGGGTAGCACCTGCCTTAAACCATTTGATTTAGAGCAGTGGTTCTCAACCTTCCTAATGCCGTGATGTATTTTCATTGTTACAAAGGGGTCCTGACCCACAGTTTGAGAACCGCTGATTTAGAGACTGTGCACACAGATTTTCAAAAATCATTAGAAAACAAGCTGCCCGTGGTGTTTATAAAAAATCAGTTTATGTACAGGTAGAATTATGTAATTTTCTAATTCCTGATGTCTCTCAGGTGCTGTGTTCACCACCAAACTGTTTTGATATCCCTGCACCCCAGTATATCCTCCCAGAGAAATTAGGAAGAACTTCATTTAAGTCAATGTTTTTTTGTTTGTTTGGTTGGGGTCTTTTGGTGTTTGGTTGTGCCTTGAGGTGTTTTTGGAGAAAGAGTCTCATTCTGGAGCCCTGGTAGACTTTTGTGGCATCCTAGCTTATAGCAACCTCAAACTCTTGGGCTCAAGTGATCCCCTTGCCTCAGTCTCCTGAGCAGCTGGGACTACAGGCGCCCACCTCAACACCCGGCTATTTTGAAAGACTGTGTCTTGCTCTTGCTCAGGCTGGTCTCGAACTCCTGACTCAAGGGATCCACCCTACTTGGCCTCCCAGAGTGCTGGGATTACAGGTGTGAGCTGTCATAGCCAGCCTAAGTCAATGTTTTATATATGAAATCATGGTTAATTAATGATGGTAAAAACCAATTTGGTGTGTTACAGCCAGCATTAAAAAGAAGAAAAGGGGGCGGTGCCAATAGCTCACTGGGTAGGGCACCAGCCACATATACCAAAGCTGGCGGGTTCAGAACTGGCCAGGCCAGCTAAAACAACAATGACAACTGCAGCAACAGCAACAAAAAGGTGTTATGGCAGGCACCTGTAGTCCAACCTGCTTGGGAGGCTGAGGCAAGAGAATTGCTTAAGCCCAGGAGTCTGAGGTTGCTGTGAGCTATGACATCACAGCACTCTACCCAGGGTGACAGCTTGGCAATCTGTCTCCGGAAAAAAAAAAAAAGAAGAAGAAGAAAATATCATTGTTTTCCTAGTAGGATGAATGTTCTTTGGTTCTGTTGTTTGAATGTGTAGATGTATATGTGATTGTGTCTGTGTATATTGGGTCACCATGTAAAATGCCTGTCTTCCTGAAGCTCGTGAGCAAAACGTTTGAAAGCTTCTCATTGAAATGATCATTGCTCGTGGTGGGACCTGCATGTGTCAGCTCCCTTGCTGTCTAGCCTTTAGTTTTCATCAGTGCTGTTAATACTCAGGTGCCCGTCTTTTAAGAAGCCATGTGTCCCTGTTTTGCTGTCAGCCTAACTTGTATCATGATTTCCTATAATCTTCCCATTTCTAATTGTCTCCTCTTTTCTTGAGAAAATAACTTTGACAAATTTTTACCACTTTACTCCATTTTAAAAGCTCATTTTCCTTTTGACCATATGTTTGAAGAACTTTCAGAACTGCAGGACAGATCAGCCCAACTGATCCCGGTCCTGGTGGAAGGAATCGCTTCTTGCATTAAGCATCATGACCCTTTGTGTTGGGCAACACCTTTTGCCTTAGAGCAGCAGTTCTCAATCTGTGGCTTACGACCCCTTTGTAACAATGAAAATACATCTGGGGATTAGGAAGGTTGAGAACCACTGCCTTAGAGCCTTTCTCAGATAGTACTGTAGCTACATCATTGTCTATAGGTTAGTGTTTTCAGAATGCATCTTTTTCATCCTTACATATATTTAGGTTGTACCTTCTTTATCAGAGTTGGCTTTTGTTTCATTTTGTTTTTAAGTCCAGGCTGTATATGACTGGTGTTAACTGAAATTTTTAGTCTGTTTACATTTAGTGTGAGAGACACATTTGGATTTAAGTCTACCTTCTACTTACTTTATTTCTTCCTCCTCTCTGCTATCTGTTGGGTTGATTTAGGAATTCTTTTTCTCCCCACTATTAGCATGTTCATTTTATACTCTTTTACTATGCCTTGAGGGGTTGCTCCAGCAGGGGTGTCCACCTGTGGCCTGTGGCTGTGTGCTGATTTGGGGGTTGGGGGAAGCTTATCTGTGGTGTCATATATCAGGAATAATGTACTGATTGTGCAGCCCAAGACAGTGCTCACTCTTCCAATGCAGCAAACCTTCCTAACCTTCCTAACGCTGCCATATATTTTCATTGTTACATAGGGGTGATGACCCACAGGTTGAGAACCGCTGCTCTAGAGCAACACTTTTTTCTGTTAATGGCCAGATAGGACATGCTTCAGGCTTTTTTTGCAGGCCACATAATATCGCTGTCTCATATTCTTCCTTATTTTCGAAAATATAAAAACCATTTTTAGCTTGTGGGTCTTATAAAAACATGCTGCTGGCCAGGTGTGGCCCTTGGCCATAGTTCTGGTGACCTCTGCTTTAGAGACTCCAGCAAGCATCTTGTTACTGTCTGATGAGAATCAGCACTTTACCACTTCCCAGGCCAGGCCAGGCTCTGGGAGCCCTGAATGCCATTTATTCATTCACCGCCTATTTTCAATTCTACTGCATTTTAACTGTCTACATATTTAATCTCTACGGACATCACTACTGTTTTATACGGTTAATACTCATTTATGTTTCCCACATTATATGATCTCTCAGTCTTCATTCCTTCCTTCATCTCAGAGCTTCTATCTGCGATTATTTTTCTTTAACTAGTAAGAAGATTCTTTAGTGCAGAACTGCTGGTGTATAATTCTCCTTTTTTTATGGTTTGGAAATGCTTTCTCCTAAGTATCTTAGGAATGAAAAACAACGCTACGTGCTCTCACTGGCAAGTGGAAGCTGAACGGGGGCACACAGAGGCGTCAGGGCCATGGACAGCTCCTTGGGGCAGCATGGGCGGGATGGGAGGGAAACTTACCTTCAGCTGCATGCACACCTCCTGGTGACAGGCACACCAAAGGCCCTGACTTCAGAAGGAAAATGCTGTAATTTCCCTTTGCGTCTTAAATGAGATACCTTCAATAAAATCCACCACTTTAACTGTACAGATTGGTGAGTTTTGAGGCATTTCTATGCCTGCGAAACCACACCACAATTATGACACGTGTGTTCCTCTGGGGCTGCTGCAGTGGGTCCCGTTCCTTAACCCCAAGTGCAGGTACAACTGACCTGCTTTTCCTCACTACATCGTGAGTGTCAGCAGTTGGACTCCTCTTGTTTTAAATCATTTACCATTATGTACGTCACTGTCTGTTTTACATGTTGTTTCTCTTCTGGTTGTTACGAATAAAACTGCTACAGATATTCACGTACCAGTCTGCGTGTGGCGTGAGCATTCACGTCTCCTGGCTGAATGCCTGAGAGTGGAATAGCTTGGTCATGTGGCAGGTACACCTTTAATTTATCATAAGCTGCCTGTCTCCCAAAATGGTTTGCCACTTTGCCTTCCTAGCGGTCACATAGGGTGGGCTGTCTGTCCAGCAGCCCTGTGCGTACTCAGTATTCCGTGTTTGAGATTTGGGCTGTTCTGATAGATGTATGTTGCAGCATCGTGATTTTAGTGTTCACTTGCCTTCTGAGCAGTGACGTCCTTTAGCAAAGTACACACTCAGAACTCTTCCCAGTCCTCACACTGTGCTGTCTGTCCTCAAGAGTCCTTTGCGTATTTGGCATACAAACCTTTGTCAGATTTGTGCTCATTCTGTGGCTTCTGTTTTCATTTTCAAAGCTGTTGTCTGAAGGCTAGAAGTCTTCAATGTGATGCAGTCTGTTTTAACAGCTTTTTTCTTTCATCGTTTGTGCATTCTATGTCCCACCTAAGAGATCTTTGCTCACTCTACGGTGGTGAAGATTGTCTCTATGTTCTCTAAAACTTTTACAGTTTTAATTTTTATGTTTAAATGTATGGTCCATTTCAAGTTAACTTTTATATATAGTGTGCAGTAAGAGAAAAAATCAGATTGTCCCAGCACCATTTGTGGAAGAGACTATCTTCTTGTCATTAAATTATTTGGTGCCTTTGACAAAAATCATCGGACTGTAATTTTATAGCTCTGTGGACCTGTTCCGTTGTACTGATCTGTGTGCCTGTCCTCATGCCATCACCCCTCTATTTTGACCACTGTAGCTTTACTGTAGATCTGTTCCTTTTCAATGTGGTTTTATCTATTCTAGTTCCTTGCATTTCTTAAAAAATTTAAAATTTGTCACTTCTAACATAAAGCCTGCTGAGGTGTTGGCTGGGATTGCATTGACTCTAAAGGTCAGTTTGAGGAGAATTACCATCTTGGTACTGTTCAGACTTCTGGTCCATGAATGTATCTCTCTCTAAGCTTTAAGAGTTTATCTTAACAATGCTGTTCTGTTATTGTTTTAAATTTCCTTCTCTTGTTTTCACCCTGTGAATTCGGCAGATGGCACCAGGCATCTCCTGCCCTGGTAACAGCAGCATACGGTGAGGTGCCCTCCGTGGAGTGGTTGGTTCATGCGGGTTCCCAGGGACCCTTGTTACAAGTGGGTATGTTAGTGCCTTACAAGGAGGGAGTCAGAGACAGACAGAGTTAGGTCACTGTGTGAAGGCGGGAGAGACCTGAGACTGCCCTGCCTAGTTCTGGTCCCAAGCGTGACCAGTGAGAATAGGGTTCAGCAGTGCCCGCCTGATACAGTGTGTTAATTCTGGGCCAAATCTTTCTCTTTCATTGCTGACTGACTTTTAGGAATTCTTGATACCTGACTGAGGCTGCAGGCCTTGCTGGTGTTGACACATTGCGGGGGTGCGTCCTCTCTGTTTGCCCTTGCCCCGTCCACCGAGCGCCTTCTACCTGTGCATCAGCTCACGTGCTGCCCCTCTGTGGCGTATGCATGGACTCACGTGCTGCCCCTCTACGGAGTGTGCGTGGACTCACGCAGTGCTGCCCCTCTACGGCCTGTGCGTGGACTCACGCAGTGCTGCCCCTCTACGGCGTGCGCGTGGACTCACGTGCTGCCCTCTACGGCGTGCGCGTGGACTCACGTGCTGCCCTCTACTGCGTGCGCATGGACTCACGTGCTGCCCTCTACGGCGTGCGCATGGACTCACGTGCTGCCCTCTACGGCGTGCGCGTGGACTCACGTGCTGCCCTCTACGGCGTGCGCGTGGACTCACGTGCTGCCCTCTACGGCGTGTGCGTGGACTCACGCAGTGCTGCCCTCTACTGCGTGCGCGTGGACTCACGTGCTGCCCTCTACGGCGTGCGCGTGGACTCACATGCTGCCCTCTACGGCGTGTGCGTGGACTCACGTGCTGCCCTCTACGGCGTGTGCGTGGACTCACGTGCTGCCCTCTACTGCGTGCGCGTGGACTCACGCAGTGCTGCCCCCTCTGTGGGTGCCCTCGCCACAGTCCGCTGTGTACACTCTGCAGTGTGCATCCGCTCACGTGGTGCTACTGTCAGCCATCGTGCTTTTATACATCTTCTCCTTTAGTTTAGCACAATAAAGGGGGCCTTACAATTTAAAGATGACTGGGAAGTGTAGAATCATGTAAAGAGGAAGTAAAAAAGCTCAGAACCCAGCGCTGCTCTCAACTCTGACTGGGTGCTCTGCCTCCTCCACTCTGATTCTTGGGAGTCCCCGTCCGATTTACATATTTGTTTGTTTCACATCCATAAGCATTAAGTGGGCTCATGCCATAATCATCATCACGTGCTGATGTCATTTTTCTGATATTCTGTGGTTTTAACTTGACACATTTTGCAAATATTTTGTTAATTGATTTCAGCATTTGCATTATAGAAATGGAGTTGTATTTGCATAATGGTTCATTTCCTCTAACCTTGCTAAACTCTGCAATGAGCTCCAGTAGCTGTTTTGTAGATTCCTTAACGGTCATCTGTGTTTATGATTATGACATCTACAAATACATCCGATCTCACTTCTTTCCAGTCTTTATGTCTTTAATTCCTTTTTCTTGCTTAATGCACTGCCAAATAAACAACCCTGGATGTCCAAGCCCCAACTCCAGTTAAGGGGGAGACATTTTGTCTTACACCATTCAATATAATGTGTGGATTTTTCAATATAATGATGTGGATTTTTCACGTAAATCCATTATCAGGTTGAGAGAGCTTTTTTCTTTAGCTAGTTCCCCAGGAACTTTTATCATGAATGGATATTGGAATTTTTCTTTCTTTCTTTCTTTTTTTTTTTTTTTTTGTGTGTGTGTGTTCGAAGTTTTTATTCTATTTTCATAATAAAACACCATGGCCCCAAGGAAAGAAAAAAATTTTTCTAGCATGGCAGTTGATGCGTTAACCTTAAAGTTTATTCTTATTATAGAAGTTAAAAGTATAGACTTTGGAGGCATTCATACCTGGGTTTGAATCTTTATTCTGCCATCAGCTAGCTGTGTGATTTATTTTTTTATTTTTAATTTTTTTTGTTTTTATTAAATTGTTGTGTACATAAATGCAATCATGGGGT
>CAUYON010104375.1:0-11611 GCA_963573935.1 Arctocebus calabarensis | reverse complement strand
GAGTGCTGTGGCATCACAGCTCACAGCAACCTCCAATTCCTGGGCTCCAGCGAGTCTCTTGCCTCCACCTCCCAAGTAGTGGGACTACAGGCGCCCACCACAAGGCCCGGCCATTTTTTGGTTGCAACCATCATTGTTGTTTGGCGGGCCCAGGCTGGATTCGAACCCACCAGCTTCAGGTGTACGTGGCTAGTGCCTTAGCCTGTTGAGCCATAGGCGTCAAGCCCAAATGTTAGAGAATTTTGTTTTCTTATAGAGAATAACTTCTTCTCTTAAAAGGGACGTGATGCTTGGCGAATGGCAAGCACAGTCAGAAAATTTGAGTGTGGTCTTCCCAGTGCCACTCAGAAACAAAGGATAGCCCACCAACATCTGCATGGCTCTGAAGGCAGGAAGCAAGCGGAGCTGACCACAAGTCAAGGAGGGAGGATTCTGTAGCGCACTCCTCTCTGAAGAAGTTCCAAAGGAAGCCACCAATGGCTCGACACATCTCCGCAAAAGCTTGGAGATTAATGGGAAACACAACAGCTCAATATCTTAAAATGTGTCATCCCCAATTAAAAATTGACACCTGGGGCAGCACCTGTGGCTCAGTGTACAGGGCGCCAGCCCCATATACCGAAGGTGGCGAGTTCAAATCCGGCCCTGGCCAAATTGCAACAACAAAAAAAAGCTGAGCCTTGTGGCGGGTGCCTGTAGTCCCAGCTACTCGGGTAGGCTGAGGCAAGGGAATCACCTAGGTCCAGGAGTTGGAGGTTGCTGTTAGCTGTGTGATGCCACAGCACTCTACCTTGGGCTATAAGGGGAAACTCTTTCTCTAAAAAAAAAATTGACACCTATGGCAGGAGGGGGTGGGTGAATGGCAAAAATGTAAACCATGAAGAGCTAAAGAATACTTGTTTAATTGTAGTTATTCACTACATTGTTTCTTCTTGTGACAGTATCTTATGTTCATGAGTTTTTTTAGAAAATGCTTTCACTGGCTCAGCGCCTGTGGCTCAACGGACTAAGGCGCCAGCCACGTACACCGAAGCTGGCAGGTTCGAATCCAGCCCGGGCCCGCCAAACAACAATGACGGCTGCAACCAAAAAATGGCCAGGCGTTGTGGCGGGCGCCTGTAGTCCCAGCTACTTGGGAGGTGGAGGCAACAGACTCACTTGAGCCCAGGAATTGGAGGTTGCTTTGAGCTGTGATGCCATAGCACTCTATCCAGGGTGACAGCTTGAGGCTCTGCCTCAAAAAAAAAAAAAAAATGCTTTCACTGTCACTGGTGTATATGGTCCTCACACGAAGCCATGTAGACAGATGCCATTGTTATCATTTTATTCCCATTAAAGAGCTTAAGAAACTGAAGCTCAGCGGGACATGCAATTGATGGCAGGAAAGTGATGCCTGACTGCAAGTCCCCCAGGGCAGGACCGAGTGCCCTGTCTCTCTTAGTGCCTGGCCCACCTCTCCAGGTGGGAGTCCATACGTGCTCCCTAATGGAAGTTTCTTGTTTGTCCTTCCAGGCATTCATTCCACACATACATGTTGGGCACCAAAGAAATGCTTCTGTGCAGAATAACACATTTATATGGGAGCTAAACTCTGCTTGAAACCTGGTCGGAGAGGGTGTGAGAAGACAGGAAGGCAGGAGCCCCACAGCCATCGAGGATCACTACCCCTGGAGGAAGAAACACAGGTGGATAACAGTATTTGAAGAGATTAGATAGATTATTGTTGCCTAAGCCTGTGGTTCTCAAACTTCTCCTTAAAGTTAAGAGAGAGCCCGGGCCTTGGGGTTTTCAACTAGAGTTCCCCAGACAAATTTCTGATATTGGCCAAAGGTTAAAGACCCCTGTTCTAAGCAGACTTTTCTCAGGGATGAAATTCCACAAGTAGTGACTCAGAATTTATCCTGTTTCTTCTCAGTCATGACATAGGGAAGCCCTTCAAAGAAGTTCAGTGGCTGACCTCTACACACCAGAAACATTGCCCATATGTAAATCCTCAGGGCTCAGTCAAGGGTGCCAGTCTGTAGCTTAGGACGTGAGGAGGGAGAAGCGGCTGGTGTGTTGTGCTTTATCCCCACCCCATATCCTCCCAGGAAGGATATTATTCCAGCAGCACTCTCCTGATGCCTTCCCAACTCACACTTTGCTCTTTGAACATGGTTTTGGTCAATGAACATTGACTAAGCCTTGACAATGTACCACATGCTGGGGCAGAACCAGAGATGAGCCAGGCAGGTTCTCACCTTCAAGACCCTCCCTGGCTAATAGGAGAGAGACACACCTGTAACATAACAGTCACGTGTGCTATTAGAGAGACATGAGCCCAAGGAGGGGACAGCCTGGGTTAGGGAAAGTTTCCTGGAGGAAGTGACATTTGAACAGTCCGAGTGCAGCACTCAGGGAAGGGGAAGCAGGCTCTGGGTAGAGAATGCAGCTGGTGGGTGGCCGGGGCGCCTGGGTGGAGTATAGCTGCAGCCTGGTGTGACTGTATGGCAGGATGTGGGGGGTAGACGGGAGGCGAGGGGGCCGTTTGGGAGGGACTGGGAGTGCCATGCAGCAGAGATTTGATCCGAAACAATGGGGACCCTTCCCTTTCTCCTTCACGCGATTCTCCTGTCTTCTTTCTCTGGCCTTTACAAGGCAGGCGGAGAAACAGGCAAAGGAGAAAGAGAAGAGGTTGCGGAGGGAGACAGGAGGAGAGAGAGAGGAAGAGAGCCATCCCACTTCTGTTTCTAACAGCCCTGCCTCTAAATGCTGTTGCTTGTGCTTTATACAGAATTAGCAAATCAGTGACTTCTGCCTCCACCAGAGACCTCAGTGCTGAAGCTTCAACCCAGGAAGGCCAGGCTCGGCTCTGGGCAACACAGGGCAGGTGTGCCTGGTATAGCCCAGCGTGTGGTTTCCCAACCTCTTGACCTCCAGGGCCATTCCTCGCCCACTGTGATTTTATTTAGGCTTTGAGCATCTATCTATGGAGAAAAATATAAAAGAAAAGGGAGAATAATCTGCTGTTAATTCAGGTGCACTCAAGAATAAATTTATACTTATTCCTACACAAGAACCCACAAGCTTTTGAAAATCTGTCAGTGCACAATCACCAACATCAAAGGCAAATATTGACTTATCAACAAATACCTGTAATGTGTATGACAGACTGAGGGCTCATGCCTTCCTATACAAAGAGTTCTTACAAATTATAAACAACAAAGTCCAACAGCTCAATTTAAAAAATAATGAATGGCTCGGCACCTGTGGCTCAACGGGCTAAGGCACCAGCCACGTACACCTGAGCTGGTGGGTTCGAATCCAGCCTGGACCCGCCAAACAACAATGACGGCTGCAACCAAAAAATGGCCGGCGTTGTGCTGGGTGCCTGTAGTCCCAGCTACTTGGGAGGCGGAGGCAGGAGACTCGCTTGAGCCCAGGAACTGGAGGTTGCTGTGAGCTGTGATGCCAGGGCACTCTATCCAGGGTGTCAGCTTGAGGCTCTGTCTCAAAAAAAAAAAAAAAAGAATGATCAAAGGACATTAGCAAAGGTGCTCACAGAAAAAGAAATACAAATGTTCAGTGGCTCACCTCTGCAATCTTAGTAGTCTGGGAGGCTAAGGCAGGTGGATTGCTTGAGCTTAGGAGTTCAAGACCAGCCTGAGCAAGACATAGACCTCATCTCTAAAAATAGCCAGATATTGTGGTAGGCACCATAGTCCCAGCTACTAAGGAAGCTGAAGTAAGAGAATCACTTGAACCCAAGAGTTTGAGGTTGCTGTGAGCTGTAACACCACAGCACTCTACCAAGGGCAATGGAGTGAGACTCTGTCTCAAAAACAAAAAGAAAAAAAAAGAATATAAATGTTTAAAGTTCTCTTATACTGAAATATACACATGCACATGGAATATATTGCATATAAATATATATATAAGAAAGTTTTTTTAAAAAAATCTGATAGAGTGGTAAAAGTTAAAATATTTGATAATCATAGTATAGAAAAGGTGTTAAGAGGGAGCCACTCTCATCCACCACTGGAAAAGAGTTAATGAGAACAAATTATTTGGAGGGCAAATAATATCTGTGAATATTTAAAATATACCATTGCTGGTATAGTTTAGAAATTCTACTTCTAAAAATTTATTCTACCTGTAAAACAACATGTGTTCACAAAGGATATCCAATGAGCTGATTCCATAGGGGTGATCATAATATCACTTAATTTTTTCTCACCCTGTGAACATATTTACCGGATCCTTTAATTCCCCCCAGTCTCTGTGATTCAGAAGCACACACTCCAATGTATTTATCAGAACTGAACAAATTTCATTTGAAAATTTCCTCCTCCTTCAGTTCAGGTCTGCCCCAAGCTTGGATGCCAGCTGAGGGTGCAGGGAGGCAAGGTTGTCTTCCCTCTTCCTTCACCTCCTTGCCCTGGCCACCTCCTCAGTGTGGGACCCAGAAAAGAGGAAACTGGGAAGGGGCAGAGCTTCCCACGGCTGGTGCTGCTGGGAGTGGGGCAACTGCCCTCTGGGCTGGGTGGTTTGTATGGGTTCCCCAGGCCCTCTGCCCTATGCTGAGGCTTCCCCAGGCTGCTGCTTTCTCCTTCGGCTGCGGCTTCCAACAGCCCCTCTTCTGCCTGTCAGAAGGCCCTGCTGGGCAAAGACTCATGCGAGCTGGCTCCCGTCTCTCTTTAGCTGGCCCAGTCTTTAGTCTTCAGATAACAGAGTCTTTGGCTCTGCTGCTTTGCTGGTGGAAGCCAGAAGCTGGCCTGCTCCCAGTGGGGTGCCCTTTCTCTTTCTCCACCATCTCAGGTCAGCCTAGCCTCTGTCCCTTGTTCCCAGCCCTATGCTCCCCTGCCAGGCTCTGCCATCTCCTAAAGGCGGGGTCAGGCCACAGATGGCCCATGCTGCCAGAATGTGCTGTGCATTTTCAGCAGGGCCTGCCAAGTTGGCCCAGCTTAGGACTGGGGAGGGAGAGATTCGGCACCTGCCCCATGGTTTCTAGGGATTTTCAGGCAGAAACTGAGACTGAAAGAGTTCCATTTTAACATCCTACAGTATGCAACCTACGTCACAGGCACCATTTACAACATCATTCCTAATAGAATAAAATAACTTAAATATCTGGTACATAAATTACAGAACAACCATATGACAATCTGCACATGACATTATAGAAAAACTCTACAAGATATATTTTAAAATAAAAAAAAATAATAAAAAAAAAAAGCAGAACAGAACATCAGGGGTTCCCATCTGTAGGGGAATGTTTTTCAAAGGGATATTTTGTTACATACTTAGTTGAGTCTGTGCAGAAGTTCTGGGGTGGGATAAGGATCGGATGGAAAGGAGACCTACCATTCATTATATACATTTTAATGCGTTTTCGATTTGTATCATGATGCCTGAGTTTTACAACTTTAAAGTCTATGATTAGGAGAAAAAAATAAAGATAAGTATAGTACATAGTATTCCTTTTTTAGAAAGCAATGGTTTTATCTACAAAAGCAGTAAGTCTTTCTGCAAATCACATAGAATTATATGAGAAAAAAAAGAAAAATATGTATATTCTATAAATTATTTATATTTCTATAAATTTTATAGAAAAATATTTGTTTCTATAAATTTTAGAAAATAGAAAACATGTCACCCAGAAAATTCTCTTTAAATTCCATCTCCCATCCTCCCAAAGTCATATTAGGTAACCACTTTTAGCAGTTAAGTATGTCTCTTTTTCCAACTATTTATGGATTTACAACATGTATAATTTTTTTTAACCAAAAACAGAATCACATTATACAGAATGTTCTTGACCCTGATTTTTTTCACCTTACAATATCCCTTAGGAGAGCTTTCAAGTTGGTGCATGGAGGCCCATTCCACTCTTCTTAACCTTTGAAACAGCACAGCTCTGAAGATGCCCAAGACGCATGCAATTTACTGAACTGCAACTGACAACTACTCTCCTTTTCATCCGGGCTGCAGTGACCACCCTTAAACACACACACAGTTACCCACTGTCAAGACACTCTCATCCATTAGATCCCTTAGGTGGGATCACTGAACGTGGCCAACATCAACAGTCACTGTCAAAATTGCACATAACACATCTCCCTACCAGCCCCTCTCACCGCATCTGCTGTCTTTGACAACAGCTGAGGCAATGTGAGCCACCTTGTTGACACAACTCGTATACCCCAATGAGCCACTCATGACCCACAGACTGGGACCCAGTGCCCTACACTAAAGATCCTTCATGGACCATGACTATCCTTGCAGCTTTGTGGTGGATAAGATGGGTGAGAGAAAAGGAATATTATATTTATATTACACGAGCCATATATTATATTAGGGATGAAATCAAAATCTACATCACCATCATCGCTAAGAAGAAACATAAGTCACCAGGACAGCTCCAAGCTATGCCCTTGACCTCTTGTGGCATCCTTGTCCACTGTGTTCTGCCTGCAGGTGACCCTAATGAAATTCTCCAACCCATACGCCAGGGAAGGTCAGGCCCCTATGTAGGAAAGGGATTAGCGCCACTTGATCTGGAGATGAGGGGTGATGAGTGGTGTCACCGAGAATCTCAGAGGGCTGTCCTGTGGAAGGAAAAGCAGACTAGGATGCAGAATAGGAATAAAAGTTTTCAAGCAACAGGAAGGCAGATTTTCAAGTTAGATGACAGGGAACTCTCTAGGGAAATCACACATGTCAGCCCAAACTGGAGTGGTGACCAAGGGCGATGTCCATGGCTCCTTGGGAAGGCCAAAGGGAGACAGACAGGTGGCACTGTGCGTGGAAACCTGAGCAGTATTGTCTGGAAAAGCCCAGCCAGCTATCACCAAGAAGCCTCAATGGTCTGTATTTATTTTATTAATTTTGTGAAATCCACCTGCATCAGCATTTGGCCTGTATTTTTCCCTTCTCAGAAACCTGAGAAGAGATGAGTTTCTCAGAGAAGATTCACATCAACCAACCTCCAAGAGATGGATCTGGTGGTGCATTCAAGATAGCCAGCCAGCCATTGGGTAGACCAGTAACTCAAGTCATCCTCATCAAACATCTTCTTCCCTGTGGCAGACCCAGAGGGGACAGTTGTGTCCCTGGAACTGTAATTCTCAAAAGCTATTGGTCAGGACTTGGCCTGAGCTTACATGCTCACTTTAATGATGGAGAAACCCCCTCCAGGGGTGCCACTCCTTCCATCAACAACTCCGGGTCATTGACAAGTCCTGCTGGTCTGGGAGAAAGACTCTAGAAACTCTCTTAAGTGTCCTGCAGATCCCTCCCATGGTTAATCATGTTTGAGTATCTGGTCTCCACTCTGCGAGGACGGCTCCTGTTCTGGTGGGAAAGCGTGACTTGTATAAGGGGCTGGACATTGCAAGGAGAGCAGTGTGGGGTCCCGCTGAGAGCGCAGGCTCCCAGCCCGAGCCCCAGCTCACCACATACCCACTGCAAGTTCCATAATCTCCCTCAGGTTCAGCTTCCTCTTCTGCAAAGTGGAGATGATAATAATACCTGCCTTTAGGGTTTGTGGTGGGGCTGAAATGAGTTCCTAAACAAAGCCCTTAGAACAGTGCCCAGTCCTGGGCGTGCATCCTAGAAGGTTTGCTGCTGTTATTACCAATTCCAGATCTAATTTCCATCATAAGTCATATTCTCGTCTCCACTTTACCTTTGAGAAAGCAGAAGCTTAGCAAGGTCAGATAGACAGAGCTGGAACTGAAACCCAGCCCTCTCTGACCATGTAGCCGGGGCTCCCTCCATCAGACCATCTACGCCCTGGAGCCTCCACAGGAGAACCGCTTCTCTTCCCTTCACTGGGTTGGGTGGGTGGGTGGAAGTCTATTTTCATCGCTGCAGCTCATCCTTGAGCGAGAAAAAGGATCAGGTCCCCTATGGCAAGACCAGAGGTGGCTGGTGAGAAGCACAAATTGTGCAACGTGACCAGCTGCTGTGGCAGATGTGTCCACAGCTAAACGTGGCAGAAGTTTCATTTCCAGAGTCGAGTACCTGTCCCGAAACATCCTTGGTCACCTTATCAGGGAGGTCGCAGCAGGAGCAGCAGGGAGGGCTTGGTGCTCTTACACGCCGGCCCTCATTCCTTCCCGACTGGACTAACCGCTCCGAGTGAAAAGACTGCTGGCTACCCACACAGCCATGCGCCCCGATCGCAGGTGAACAGGAGTTCCCTCTGGGTTTACTAAACATTTGAACACTGCCCTTAGGACAGCCTTTCACCTATGAAAGAGAAAATAATAAGAGACGTGAGATCCAGGGACCCTGATACTTAAGCCAGTAGAAGAGACCCAGGTGCATACAAAGCAGGGTGCTGGGGGGGCAGTTGAATGAGTTTGGAAAAGTCATATGAAAGTTCTGACTTAAGTTTTCCCTTTTACAAAAACAGAAAAAACTATGGTTTATTGTGAGGAAAGGCACATGTATGTAAAATCTCCCTTATGATGGAGATTGCAAGGAACACCATTAGCCTAGGACGCTCAAAGATGAAGCTGGCTGGAAGTATTTTTTAAGAGATCAATAACGCATGATCCTTAAGATTTTCTATAAATAAATAAATTGAAAAGGGAAGAGAGAATCGGGACAAACATCTTTTAGTACCTGCCAGAGGCCAGAGAGCATGTTATACCCTTTCCCTACCCTGAATCTCACCATGTTGCACGTGGTGGGTTTTATTACCCTCATCTTACAAATATTGAAATTGGTCATCAGGGAGGTTTTCCAAGACCATGCAGCTAGATCGTGGCATGGTGAGGCCAAGAACACAAGGCTCGTTCTAATACACCATTCACCTTTGCTCCCAAAAGGAAAAATGCTAAGAACTACATGGGGAAGAATATGTGACTTTAATAGAGTGACCCAAACCAGTGCTTCTCAAAGCATCTTTGAGCAGGACTAGTTTTATTTTGTTTTGCTTTAATTCACTAATCCATCCAGGCAGTGACATTTGTAAAATATAATAAATTACTAGAAATGTAACATTTTAAAAGACATACAAAGTACAAACAGATCTGATTTTTTATACTAGATTCAAGACACGTAAGATTACTCTCAAATTGTCATAAATTTCCAAGCGCTCATTGCCTCTCAGTTTTTGTGCTTATCTCAAGGATCAGCCTTGGGGAACACACTTTGAGGAGCACTTCCCCTCAGTGTTGGTTTACCACCTGCCTCCAGGTAGGGACTGTGTGAAACTCCCAGGGTGTCTGGCTATTTTCTTTTTCAGAGCATCTCTCCAGAGCCTCATGCCAGCAGTGTGGTTTGAGATCATATCCACTTCCAAGTAGCTTCTGTCCCATCTGGATCAAACCCTGGATTTTAGGGTTTGTTTGAAGCTCCTGGGCTGAGACCTCGTCCTTCCTTTTCCCCCATGGCCACATCCCCTCCTCCCTGATGCTTCTCCCGGCACGGTCTCCTCTTGAGAGCCACACAAAGGCAGAAGGTAGAGCTTATTTGAGCAGGTGGGAAAGCTACTAGGACAGGCAGATCAGAAAACACACAGTCCACACCTACCAAGCATTTCCAGATATCAGCCCTGGGCCGGTGCCACTTTGCATACATTTTCTTGCATTATCTTTATAACCACCCCATATGACACTGGCATTATTGTCCCAATTTTATAGACAAGGAGATTGAATATCAAAGAAATAGCAGAGCAGGGCCTGGAACTCAGATCTGTCAGAGACTTCCCGGCCTAAGCCCTTAACTCCTACCTACTGCCCAGGTGAAGGAAACCAAAAAGGCCAAAGGCAAGTTCATGTCCAGCCATGAGCACTGAGCCCTGAGTGTGTCCTGAGCAAGCCCAGCTGGCAAGGCCCACAGCACCTGTTCCCACTCCAGAGCCCAGAAGTCAACACGTCTGCCCACAGCACTTCTGCACTGCAGTCCCAGCTATTTGTCCTCCCCCAGGCTCCTGGCTCCATACAGGACAACTTTTTTTTTAGGCCAGTCAAGTGAAGCAGTGGGAGTGGAGAAGGAATAAGCAATCTGTCACTGCTGTGACCAGTTATCTGTAAGCATCACTGCACACTGCAAACTACAGCAGAGGCCCAGGGCAGTGGGGCCCAAGCAGGTCTTTGCATGTCCCCTCCTCTTTGCCTGTTGACCCTAACTGCCCCTTCGGGGATCACCCTGGGCTCTGAGCCCCACACTTTGCCTCAGGCAGGTCAGTGTTGCTCTCCACTGAAATAATGACACCCACCATTGGCTGGAGACCTGCTGTGGGCTGGCTTCTTTTAATTTTTTTTTTTTTTTTAGAGACAGAGTCCACTTTATCACCTTCAGTAGAGTGCTGTGGTATCACAGCTTACAGCAACCTCCAACTCCTGGGCTTAAGCAATTCTCTTGCCTCAGCCTCCCGAGTAGCTGGGAGCACAGGCGACCGCCAGAAAGTTCGACTGTTTTTTTGTTGCAGTTTGGACAGGGTCAGGTTCAAACCCGCCACTCCCGGCATATGGGGCCGGTGCCCTACCCACTGAACCACAGGTGCTGCCCTGGGCTGTCTTATTTTATCTCATTTCATTTTTACAGTAATCCCTCAAGGAGGGTTACCCACACTTTCCACAGGAAGCTGGGACTCAGAAAAGTTCAGTAACTTAGGCAAAGACCTAGTAAGGAACAGAGATGGGATTTGAGCAGAGGTCTTTCTGTGACAGTGTGCTGAATGCCATCATGATATAGTATTTGCAAAGCATTTGGTACATGGAAAGTACTCAGTAAATAAATCTCTGAAACTCACCAAAATCAGAAGTGGTAGACAAAGTAGGAAACGGGTTTAAAATGTTACGGTATATTTGTATAATAGAATCCTGCTCAACCATGCAGAACGATATTGTAGAAGAAGATACTGATTCAGAAAAATGTTCTTGAAATTGACTGAGGCAGGGCACAAAAGAATATGTATGCTATAAGCCTATTTGTTTACAGTTGGCCTTCCATATCCATGAGTTCTGCATCTGTAGATTCAACCAACCATGGATCAAAAATATTCTTTTAAAAAAAGGGAAAAAAAGGATGATTGTAATCCTAACATGCTAGGAGGCCAAGGCAGAACCTGAGCTCAAACCTCAGCTCGAACCCTGAGCTCACACGGGTTTGAGACCAGCCTGAGCCAGGGCAAGACCTCATCTCTGAAAATAGCTGGGTGTTGTGGCAGATGCAAGTGGTCCCAGCTACTTGGGAAGCAGAGACAAGAGAATCACTTGAGTACAAGAGTTTGAGGTTGCTGTGAGCTATGACACCATGGCACTCTACCGAGGGAGACAAAGTAAGACTCTGTCTCCAAAAAATAAAAACAATTAAAAAACAATAAAAATAGCCGGGGTGGCTCAGCACCTGCGGCTCAATGGGCTAGGGCGCCAGCCACATACACCTGAGCTGGCAGGTTCGAATCCAGCCCTAGCCCACCAAGCAACAATGACGGCTGCAACCAAAAAGATGGCCAGGCATTGTGGCAGGCACCTGTAGTCCCAGCTACTTGGGAGGCAGAGGCAGGAGACTCACTTGAGCCCAGGAATTGGAGGTTGCTGTGAGCTGTGATGCCACAGCACTCTATCCAGGGTGACAGCTTGAGGCTCTGTCAAAAAAAAAAAAAAAATAGCTG
>CAUYON010104373.1:0-37546 GCA_963573935.1 Arctocebus calabarensis | reverse complement strand
AAAAAATTAAAAATAGAATTACCATATAATCCAGTAATTCTACTTCTGGGCTTACATCTGAAAAGGACTTGAAGAAATAAGTGTACACCCATGTTTATGGAAGCATTATCCCCAATGGCTTATCCTGTCCACCAATAGGTGACTGGATAAGCAAAACATGATGTATACATACAATGGAATATTATCATCCACAGAAAGAAAGACGCAGAGTAATACACGGATGAGCCTTCACAAAAAGACACACTGCTGGCTTGGTGCTGTAGCTCAGTGGTTAGGGTGCCGGCCACCTACACTGAGGCTGGCAGGTTTGAACCCAGCCCAGGCCTGCTTAACAACAATGACAACTGCAACAAAAAAATAACTGGGTGTTGTGGTGGGTGCCTGTAGTTCCAGCTACTTGGAAGGCTGAGGTAAGAGAATTGCTTAAGCCCAAGACTTGGAGTTGTTGTGAGCTGTGATGCCACAGCACTCTACCAGGAGTGACATAGTGAGACTCTGTCTCAAAAAAAAAAAAGGAAAGAAAAAGATTGATTCCACTTTATGATTCTACTTATGTAAGGTCCTGAGGGTAGTCAAATTCATAAAAACAAATGTAGAATAATGGGTGCCAGGGACTGAGGGGGAAGGGAGAACAGAAAGTTGGTGGGGTTTTGGTTTTTTTTTGAGATAGAACCTCAAGCTGTCACCTGGATAGAGTGCTGTGGCATCACAGCTCACAGCAACCTCCAATTCCTGGGCTCAAGCGATTCTCCTGCCTCTGCCTCCCAAGTAGCTGGGACTACAGGCGCCCACCTCAATGCCCGGCCATTTTTTTTTTTTTGGTTGTAGCCGTCATTGTTGTTGGGCCAGCCGGGCTGGATTCGAACCCGCCAGCTCAGGTGTACGTGGCTGGAGCCTTAGCCTGTTGAGCCACAGGCGCCAAGCAGTTTTGTTTTTTTTTTTTAATATTATTTATTTATTTGAGACAGAATCTCACTCTGTTACCCCGGGCTAGAGTGCTATGGCGTCATAACTCACAGCAACGTCAAACTCCTGGGCTCAATCTATCCTCCTGTGTCAGCCTCCCAAGTAGCAGAGGCTATAGGAGCCCACCACAATGCCCGGCTACTTTTTCTACTTTTAGTAGAGGCGGGGTCTCAATCTTGCTCCACCCACCTCAGCCTTCCACTGTGCTTCCCAGCACACGGTGCCCTGCCAGGGAATCAGTGTTTAATGGGTACAGAGTTTCAATCGGCAAAGAGGAAAGCGCTCTGGAGGTGGTGGTGATGGCTACTGAATAAACTTAATGCCCTTTAACAATGGTTAAAGTGGTACATTTTGTTATGTGCATTTCACCACAATTTTTTACAATTATTAGTGGCCGAATACAACTAGATCTGGCCTGCAGCCACAGGCTCACTTCACTGGGGGCTCCTCCAGGTGTTAAGCTAGAGATAGGAACTAAGTGTGTACACACAGAAAGGGAGAGAAAGACAAGCAAGGACGCACAATTACATCTCTCTTTTGTTTTCTGAGATGAAAGTTTAATGAGATTCTTCTGCTAGGAAGTAAGTGAAAGAGGCGTTGCCGCTACCCACTGTGAAGCTCTCTACCCTTCTTTTTTGTACTTCACAACTGCTCCTAACCACATGCTGACAATTTTATAAAGTCCTCACTCCTTGTCTTGGAATCTCAGCAAGATTGTAAAGGTTGATTCTGTTTTCTTTCTGGGGAGCCATAGGGCACAGTGGAAAGAGAAGGAACTTTGGAATCAAGCAGGGAGGGCCATTCCAGATGAAGATGTGTATAAGGACACACACCCCGCTCTTCCAGTGGTTCTGCTTCTCCGACTGAATGCTCACTGATAGCACCCAGGTGACGCTGGGCAGCTATTTAACCTCCCAGCTTCAGTTGTCTCACTGGCAATAGCAACTTTGTATGGCTATGAGAAATGACTTTGACAATGCACGTGAAATACCCAATCCAAGACCTGTCATTCCGTCCTACTTTTCAGTTTTTGGCAGCCTGGCTGCATTGTGGGGACACAGGTTCTGCCCCAGTTCTGCTCCTGGTAAGCTTGGCCTCTCCAGGTTCCAGTTGTCAGGTGAGCAGGGTATAGGAGCCTGTTGCACCCTGAGAGATACTCCTCAATCTTCACGCTGTCTGCTGAGGGCCTGTCTGCACTAGGGTGCTACCTCCCTGGGGCCCCCAGCACTGCCCTTGGACGCTCTCATGTCTCCTTTGCCAAGCTAGAGCTCAAAGCCAGTGCCGGCCTGGGATCTGGTTACACCGCAGGTGTCAAGTGGATTCCTGGAGCCCCAGTTCACTGTGTCATCGAAAAATAAAACCTTGAATCTTGAGCCTAGGAAGGCAGGACTGAAAGGTGGAGGGGCGAGGAGGAGAAGACATCTGGCCAACTGTCCTGAACTCTGCTGGGATCACAGCAGAGGGAGAACGGGGACAGTGAGAGTGTGCTGAGGCCGTGCAAGCCAGCACTGGGAGGAATGGAGACAAGCTCAAGAGGACCATTGCAGCTGTTTGCCCCCTTCTCCTGGCACAGCCCCAGGAATCCTCTGTCTACTCCAGAGGATCCAGGCCTGGACCAGAGGTACAGTGAGGAGATGCTGGCCACTGAACCCAGCGAGTGAGGAAAGCACTTGACATGGGAGCTGGGCTTCATCTATGGAGGTGTAGGGAAGAGCTGTCCAGGCACAGGGCCCAGTGAACAGCAGAGGCACGGAGGCACGAAAGAGGAGAATGTGGCAGCAGCAGGCTGTGAGCCCCGGGGAGTCAAGGCATGCAAGGTGGGAGCAGGGGTGAAGTGGGCAACCAAGCACACAGGTGGCTCACTCCTCCCCCACCAGACCCTGGAGACCTGGGATAAGGAGCTGGGACTTTCATCTAAGGACGAAGGGGAACCCTGGAATGAGTTTGAGCCAAAAAATGGCAGAGGATGCCATTGGATGTTTCTGTTGCTTTTCAGAAACATCCCTGAACTGCTCTACTGGCCATGTGGGGGCTGTGAGGGGCATCAGAACAAAGCTCACAGACCTCCAACTACAGGGAGCATAACTGACCGAGGGTTCTGGCGCTCTGTTTGCACCAAGGCCACTGTTCCTGTGGGATATCCCCGGCCAGTGCTTTACCAGGAGAGTGAGACTAAGGCAGACCCACTCCTAGGAGACATGGGATTCCTCTGACCATGGACTTGAGCTTCAAGGACTCACTGACACCATGCCAAACCTTCCTTAAACCACATGGCAGACGAGGACTCTTCCACTCACCTTCCTTCCCTCTCTTCTTCACCTGCGGCTAGACGTCCATTGCAGTTGGAAGCTTTCCCAGCCTCCCGGGTTCCCTCTCCATTTTCTCTCTCTCAGATGTTTTCTCTAATAAAATCCTTGCACATTTAATCTCATCCCGGCATCAGCTTCTCAGATGGCTCAAACTAATGGGTAAGATTAGAGACAAGGGATACCCGTGGAACAGAAAGGGATACAGGAACAGAAAGGAAGGGGGGAATTTGAAGACATTTCAAAAGTGGAATCCACAATATGACTTGAAGTGCACACCTGCCTTTGGCCTCCTGGGCTTTCCGCGTGGTTAGAGTTCTTAACACTCAGCATGGTACTCACCCATTTCTACATTGGCTACCCTCACTAGAGTCTGAGTTTGGCAAATCATTGAGTAAGCAAATGAATGGGTGTGGTTGAAAGAACCAAGCTGACTCCATTTTGTTAAAACTAACTCATTTTGTTCCATAGCCTTTCACTAATTCTACTTTGTCAGATAGCCTTCGATTTGCAGCTGCACATCAAAGGTTAATTTATGGCTGCATACCAAAGAGTCAATTTACAGCTGAATACCAAAGGTGATAGGCAACCTGCTTTCTCCCCACCCCTACCCCAAGCGAATAAGGTGCCTAACCTCGGCCATCCTGGTAGTAAATATTTCCCCAGGCCAATTAACCCAGAACAGACATTGACCAGACCCTTATGCCCCCTATCAGCTCTTCCCAGCAGTTCGCACCCAACACCCCCCCTTTTTTCTTTCTGTACCCTTAAAACTACTCTCCTCTCTGCAGGTGAGGCTTCTCTGCTATCCTGCTGTGTCAGGGACAGAGAGCCTTGGCTAGCTAATAAAATTTCCTCTTGCTTTTGCATCGGACTTGGTCAATGGGTGATTTATAGGGGGGGACCCCGCGACTTAGGCACAACATGGTGAAGAAAAGAGGACAGCGTAGGAGGAAACCAGAGCGCTAGTCTGGGCCACTTGGTGGATGGATGGTTGTAGTCCATATTTGTTATTTGCTTCCCTGGTGTCTTCTGTCAGTCTAATTTCTCTTTGAAGAAAAAACCTTGCTCTCCTTTGTGCTTCGAAGGACATTATGAAGAGTGAGGTTTTATAGACAGCAGACTAGAGACATCTCCTGCCGGCTACTCATGGTGAGACAGAGGAAAGTGGACGTCAGCCACCTCTGGCTGGGGGAATCTGCACAGAAACATCACTCGAGAGGCACACTGAAGCAGCAGGAGACTTCAGGAGCCAACGAAGAGGTCTGGAGCTGAGGAAGACCAATACAGAAGGCAGGTGCTTGATACAGGCAGAAGCTGGCTAGTTGGCAGGCCCCCCACAAAGGGCTGGAAATAAGAAAAGGCCGTCCTGCAGTATTTTGGTTTTGAACTGGGTTACTTGCTAGAGCAGTGGGTAGACTCGTACAATATCTGGTTGGACAGCTGGGGTTGAACACTTAGACCTGTTCTCCACGCTGAACATCACAATGGGCCACTAGCAAAGGAAACACTAAAGGACAAAACCTAGCTTCCACAATGGTGCAAAGGATAAAACTAAACAACAGACCTTCACAAAATAAGATGAATAGAACTCTATCACACGTATCAATTCTCTCAATAAATGTTAATGTCTTGAATTTCCCACCGAAAAGGCACAAACTGGCCAATTGGATAAAAAAGCACAAGCCACCCATATGCTATCTCCAGGAAACACACTTAACTTTGAAAGACAAAACAAGACTCAGGGTAAAGGGTTGGAAGACAATATTTCAGGCAAATGGAAAACAGAAGAAAGGCGGGATCACAATCTTATTTTCAGATAACATGTAGATTTCAAGCGACTAAAGTTAAGAAAGACAAAGTTGGTCATTTTGTACTGGTCAAGGGAACAATACATCAAGAGAATATTTCAATTCTAAATATTTATGTACCCAACTTAAATTGAACCCAATTTATGAACCCAATTCATAAATCCTAGATTTATGAAACAGACCTCGATTGGTCTAAGCAATATGATACCCTATAACACCATAATAGTGGGGGACATTAACACCCCTCTGGTTGAAGTGGACAGATAATCTAAATGGAAACAAAATAAAGATATAAAAGGCTCAGTGCCTGTGGCTCAAGCGGCCAAGGCGCCAGCCACATACACCTGAGTTGGCGGGTTCAAAACCAGCCTGGGCCTGCCAAACAACAATGAAGGCCGCAACCAAAAAAATAGCCAGGTGTTGTGGCGGGTGCCTGTAGTCCCAGCTACTTGGGAGGCAAAGGCAGGAGAATCGCTTGAGCCCAGGAATTGGAGGTTGCTGTGAGCTGTGATGCCACAGCACTCTACCCAGGGTGATAGCTTGAGCCTCTGTCTGGAAAAAGAAAGAAAGAAAAGAAAAGAAATAAAGATATAAGGGATGGGCAGTGCCTATAGTTCAAGGAGCAGGACACTGGCCCTACATACCAGAGGTGGCGGGGTCAAACCTGGCCGCAGCCAAAAAAAAAAAAGATATAAGGGACTTAAATGCAACCCTAGAACAAATGGGTTTAATAGACATATACAGAAAACACCATCCCAAAGCTAAGGAATATATGTTCTTCTTGTCAGACCATGGAATATACTCCAAAGTAGATTATACCTAGGTCACAAATCAAACCTCAACAAAATTAAAATAATTGAAATTATACCTTATATCTTCTCAGACCACAAGGCAATAAAAGTGGAACTCAACTCCAACAAAAATTTTCATCCTGACACAAAGGAATGGAAATTAAATAACCTTGGCAGTGCCCATAGCTCAGTGGGTGCCAGCCACATACACCAAGGTTGGCGGGTTCGAACCAAGCCCTAGCCAGCTAAAACAACAATGACAAGTGCAACAACAACAAAAATAGCTCGGCATTGTGGCAGGTGCCTGTAGTCCCAGCTACTTGGGAGGCTGAGGCAAGAGAATCGCTTAAGCCCAAGAGTTTGAGGATGCTGTGAGCTGTAACACCATGGCACTCTATTAAGGGTGACAAAGTAAGACACTGTCTCAAGAAAAAACAAAAACCCTTCCTTCTTTGGCAATCCTCATTATCTCAATAATTAGATCTTTGCACTACTGGAAACTGGATCAAGAAGAACCCCCTTTGCTGTAGACAACAGTGAGATGCTTGACCCCACCCATAGCTCCAGGGGCAGGTTGTGATTGGTGTCAGCCAAGCAGCATATTCTAGTCATTGATTTGGGCATGGCCATGTGACAGAGACACTAGTTGTCCCTCCGATATCTGTGCTTACTCTTTTCCTTTTTGAGTCTTCTTGACACAGCGGCACAGCCTGTAAACCCACTAATTCAAGTTCAGAACTCAATATAGCCAACAGTTCCTTGAGTGACTAGTCTCCAAAAATGAGTACCAACAGTCTCTGCCCTCCTTGTACACATGTCTTGGCCCTCCCATGTAAGAGGTAGAGTCCTCTTCCTCTCCCCTTCACTCTCAGGTGGAGTAGTGGTATGCCTTGATCAAGTGGAATTTAGCACAAATGGCATGTGATTGTCCCAGGACTAGCTTGCAAGAGGCCTGGCAACTTCTTTCTGTCTTGGACTCCAGCCTCCGTGTAAGAAATCTGACTGCCCCAAACCACTCCTGCTGTGACAAAGCCCAAGAAAGCCACATGGAGAAGCCAGGTGGAGAGAGATCCAGCCAGCCCCAAGCTTATACCATCCTAGCTGAAGCACCAGATGTGTGAGTGAGAAGCATCTTGAATTTTCCAACCACAACAGACACCATATGAAGCAGAAGAATTGCCCAGTTAAGCTCAGATCATATTGAAGAATCATGGAAAACAATAAGTTGCTGTTTTGAGGCACTAAGCTTTACAATGGTTTGTTGCACTGCAGTAGAAACAGAGACTTTTGCTGGGACTTCGGAGAAAAGCACCTCCTCCTTTGTGGTGTTTTGTGGTCTGAGAGTGTGAAATTTGGAAGCATAGCCACCAGCTTGCTACTATCAGGGGCCAGTCTGAGAATGAAGGACACAGGAATTTGGTAGAACCCAGGGAGGCTGAGAAAACCAAGCCCTGATGAAAAGCTGCTTTGGAAGCTAGGCCTGTTTCATGAGGCAATAAACTTCCCTTTTTTTTTTTCATCCAATTTGAGTTGGAATTTCTGTCCCTTATGGCTCAAAAAGCCTAACGATCATATGGCAATGACAGTATGTTGCCCTGTGAAACCTGGGAAAGCGGGTTTGTGGGCAGATTAGTTAGGAAGAGAGCCTTTGCTATTATGACAAAGAGATCCAAAAATACAATGACTTAAATAAAATAGGACTTTATTTTTCTCTCAGTCACATTCTGGAGTTGAGCAGTCCAGGCTGCAGCTCCATCATGTCTTAAGGCTTTGTCACTGTCTGTAGGATCAAAGCTGGATGACCACTATGTTACTTCCAGCCCATGGGAAGGGAGATGAGAGGAAGTAGAAGAAAAGTAAATCCTTTTTAGGCAAGGACACAGAAGTTGTGTGCATCATTTACAGTCACATTCTACTCATGAGAACAATCAGTTGCAAAGGATACTGGGAAATGTAGTCTCTTGCTGGGCAGCCATGTTCGCAACCTATCTCCAATATTATGGAAGAACAGAATCCATTTGGAGGGACGGCTGGAGTACATGATACAGTCTATCTTGGATGTGATGATTTTGTGGTGTCTAAGGGACACGCCCTAGTACATACCTTAGTATGCACATACCTACGGTGCACATCTCATGTAGGGGTGGGAAACGGGTGAAAATGCTCACCTGATAACATTCTATGAGCTGTCAACACACCTCAACAGAGTCAGCACAATATGTATTTGCGTTCTTATTACATGCCAGGCACCACATGAGGTGCTGGGGACAGAATGAAGAGTAGGAAGAAAATAGAACTTAGGCTCAAGGTTTGAGGAACTCTAGCATATAAAAGTCAGGTTGAGGAGAGAAAATTCAGAAGGTGTGGCTGGGGAGAAAGGAGAAAAATCAGGAGGGTTCACAGAAGCCAGGAAGAAGAAACTCTTCAAGAGAAAGAAGTAAGTCAGTTGTGTAAAAGACCATGGAGAACCAAAGTAAACGATGAAAAATGTCACTGAGTCATGTCACACACGTGCATTAATTGGCACTCAGCTGAAGACCTGAGGAAGACCCTCTAGAGATCTCCGGGGCTCTCCCTCTGCAGCAGTCTCCTCTCTGGTCCTCTGCCTAGAGACCTCTAGCTTTCTTGGCCTGCATGGACTCCTATCTTTTCAATGCAGTGAGATTATCAGACCACGCCTGGGTTAGTTAAGACAGAGGTCTTAGCTCAGGCTACCCTAACAAAATACCACAGACTGGGGGAAATAAACAACAGAAATTTATTTCTCTCATTCTGGTGGCCAGGAAGTCCCCAATCCGGTGTCAAAATTGCCAGTTTCGGGGAGAGCTCCCCTCTTGGCTTGTACGGGGCTGTCTTCTCACTGCGTCTTCACATGGCACAGAGAGAGGAAAGAACAAGAAAGCAAGAGAGCGACGAAGAGAGAGACAGACAGAGACAGAGAGGAAGCGCTGGTGTCCTTGTAAGGTCACTGGCTCTAGTGGATTAGGGCTCACTTTTATGACCTCATCTAATCATTACCATCTTCTCATGGGCTCCATCTCCAAATGCAGCCACTTTGGAAATTAGAGTTTGGGGGTGTTGTTTTTTTTTTTTGGAGACAGAGTCTCACACTATTATCCTGCAGTTGAGTGCCATAGGGTCATCACAGCTCACAGGAACCTCAAACTCTTGGGCTCAGGCGATCCTCTTGCTTCAGCCTCCCTAGTAGCTGGGACTACAGGCACCCACCAACAATGCCTGGCTAGTTTTTCTATTTTTAGTAGAGATGAGGTCTTGCTCTTACTCAGGCTGGTCTTGAACTACTAAGTTCAAGCAATCCATCCGTCTTGACCTCCCATAGTGCTAAGATTACAGTTGTGAGCCACCATGTGTGGCTGGAAGCTAGGGTTTTAACACATAAATGGGGGAAGGGGGGCACAATTCAGTCCATAGCACACTCTGCACCACGGCCTGCAAACTCTCTCCAGGCAGTAGGCTGGGGCAACCATAGGCCTCACATGGTTGTTTTGCTTCTCTGTGGGATCACTATCTGATGTCTAATGTCTGAAAAAGGTGATTTCCTACATTTTGTCCAGTTTTCAATTGTTTCGGGCGGGCTGTAAATCCAGTCCCTTATATCTCATCTTGGCAGCACTGCTGGTTTTCATAAGGAACTGCGGGTGATGTGATCCAGGTTTAGGGGAGTCCTGAGGGCAGACTTCAGGCTGGAGTCAAATGAGGTGTGAGTAGGAAGTGAGGAAGTGGAAACATTGACCGTAGCAACATTGTCAAGTTGTGTGGCTGAGAAGGGTGTCCTAGGAGAACCTTGGAAACATCCCTTTCAATTGGCCTGAAGTCTGTACTTTTGATGAATTTCCTACTTCAGGCCTCTCTTATTGGAGTGGGAGGGAAATAATTTGGTCAGATTCTGGGGCAGCTCTCAACGCCTGAAGTAGCCTTATCATTCTTTCAATCAGTCATTTAGTCGCTCATCAAACCTTTTCTTTTTTTTTAGGAGACAGAGTCTCATTTTGTTGCCCTCAGTAGAGTGCCGTGGCGTCACACAGCTCACAGCAACCTCCAACTCCTGGGCTTAGGCGATTCCCTTACCTCAGCCTCCCAAGTAGATGGGACTATAGGCGCCCGCCACAACACTCAGCTATTTTTGTTGTTGTTGCAGTTTGGCTAGGGCTTGGTTTGAACCTGCCACCCTCAGTATATGGGGCCAGCACCCTACTCACTGAGCTACAGGTGCTGCCCACTCATCAAACCTTTATTGAGGCTTTGTTCTGTGTGCCAGACTCTGCCTACACTGAGATGAATCGTTGCTTATTGGCTGTCTGGCTATGTTTTAGATAAGAAATACAGCAGTGAACAATACTGGCCAAAGTCTCTGTCTTTACATCGCTCAGCAGTCCTCATTGAGATGACTTTTGCCTCCTGACTGCCCCAGGGAACATGTGGAGATATTTGGAGACATTTTTGGTTGTAGAGGCCAGGTACAGCTCTCGATTACCAAGAGTTATCCAGCCCTAAATAGCAACAATGCTGAGGTTGAGAAACCCAGATGCAGCTTAAGTTCTGGTAGAGGGAGATGGAGAGGAAACAGAATAAGTAAAACGTGTCAGGGGGTGATAAATGCTGTATGGGAAGGGAGTGTGGCTACAATTCTGACTTTAACCTTGTATGTGTAAACTATATAACCTAATGACTTGTACCCTCATATTAATCTGAAATAAATAATAAAGAAGAAAAAAAGATGGGATAAGGAGCGCTGAGGAAGGTCTCTTGAAAAGGTGACATTTGGGCAAAGGAAGCGAGGGAATAGCTGTGTCGCTTTCTGGAGAAGGAGTGTTTCAGGCCGAAGGAATGGTAAGTGCAAAGGCCCTGAGGCAGAGAATGACTATCATGTTGTGGACCGTCCAGAGGCCAATGAGGCTCTGCGGAGGAAGAGAGTGTAGGGGACGAGGTCAGAGAGGCGGGCAGGGGCCAGATGGTGCAGGGTACTGAGTACTTCTGAAGGGGTGGGCAGTAGGGAACAGTGGCCAGGTGAGCATCAGATGGTGGGCATGGCCTAGATGCTAAAGGCCTTGGCTGTGGAGCTGAGGAGTTGGGACTGCCTTGGGATGGCAGGGCTCAGGAGGTGAAGCATCAGCTCTGAGCTTTGGAGAGAGTCTTCTGGCTGCAGAGTGGAGCCAGGCTGGAGGAAGGCTGAAGAGGGAAAACCGAGGCAGGGAGTGGGAGGAGAATGGCCTTGAACATGGAGCTAAGCATCTTGCATGAACTCCAGGCTGGCATTCCTGACAAGAAAGATGTGCATGCCTTCAGTCAAGTCCTTTCGTTGCAGGAAGACGAGGCCCAACAGAGAGAAAGAGCACCGAAACACCATGTTTATAAGAGGAAGGGCTTTAGTCACCGGCCGGGAGCTTACGGCATAGAAGAATTTGAAATGGCTGTGCTCCCCGACTGACTTGGTCTTACCCTTTTTATTTCCAGTCAAAAAGTTCCAACCCATAGTTCCAACCCTTTTTCATTGGCCAGTTTGAATCAAGCAGGAGATGCTATTCCAGCCCCCACAGAGCTACAGTATTTCACAGAAGTGGAAATGTCCAAGTTCCAGTAAGTCAAGTTTACAAATTCCCAAGAGCTGAGTCACCATGGAGAGGACCCCGCAGGTGTATCCTTGTGCTCTCCTTGAGAAGACCTGTTCTGGATCTTACCCTTCTAAGGTATCCCTGGAAAAATGGGCATTCCAAAGGGTCAAATTTCAAGGGGTGACGCATAAACATTTCATCACAATCCAGTGTCTGTTAAGTGCCAATTGGAGTTGAGGAAAAGCTATGGGAGCTGGGAGGGGAGAAAGGTTACTTTTGTGAGACGGAGCCAGAGGAGGCCTCACACAATCATTTTGACACTTTTTTCTAAGCCTTTGCTCAATGTGGAACAGTGGAAAACAGGGCTAGGGGTGGGGACACCCCCCCTTGCATGAAACTCAGAGAGGCTGCTACTAATAGGAAAACCATAAAGTGGGAAGAAACTGCTTTCAAATTCTTGCTCTGGCTGTGTGACTTTGGGCAAGTCACTTGGATACAGGGTTCCCCGACTCAGGGCTGGACAGGGACCCCACACACACACGCACACATTTTCTAGGGTTGGGTGAGCTCAGAAGTCAGTCTCATCCCAGATCCCAATCTCTAGGCACAAACAGGTTCTCTGCAGGCTGCATTCTCTGGACCCAAAACAAGATGGTGAACAAAAGCAGCATGATCCCTATCTCATCTGGACCACCCCTCCTAGAGCAGGGAACACACCCTCCTGCTCTGCCCGAGCAAGGGCTGCAAGGACTTTATTCCTCTGTACTAAGGCAGGCCCCTGGCCAATTACGACCTGTTTCAGACAGACAGTCCATCTCCCCAAAACCCCTGCCTGCAGGACAGGAAAAGCAGTAAATAAATCTCTAGACGAGGCCCACATGGGCTTCCCAGTAGGGTCCAACTTTGGCTTGCTCTTCCCCCTCCTTAACTCTCACTAAAATTTGTGCTTTTGCTCAATTCCCGTGGGTCCGTGGACTCCTTCTTTGAACCTCCGAGATCAAGGACTGGGCAGAGACAAATTGCAGTTACAACTTCTTCTCTCTCAGCCTCAACTTCCCCACCTGTAATATGGGATTCAATACTTCAGCACTACTCTCTCAAAGAGCAGTTGTGAGAATTAGTGAGAGACATTTAAGACGTGCCTGGGACCTGGAAGGTGCTCAACAAATGTTTACAGTGTGCTTTGTTTCTCTTCCCCAACCCTTCTCAGAGGAGAGCACAAAGGCTCACACGTTGCCGACGTTTAAGACTGTGGCAGATTAACCAGCTCCAGGAACAATTATATGTTTTTTTCTAATAATTTCCTCCCTTAACTAACTGCTCGAATTTTTTGAGTTTCCCAGAAATGGTGGATTTTCTGCAAGACAAAGGAGTTGAGATTCTAAAGGCGCCAGAGCATGATTCCTAATGCCAAGAATCACCATCCCCCCTGCCCAAACTGGCCCAGTGCTGAAGACCCTTGTGACTTACACCATGACTTACCTCAAGGCCACCTCTTTAAAAAGTCATGACCTCCAAGAAGTCTGTTGTATTTTTTAAAACTGTTTTTCATCTTTATTTAATTTTTTATTAATTCATAACTGAATACATTTTTGGGGTACAATGTGATGATTTGATATACAATGTGGAATGCTTAAAAAAAACTGATAAGCATAACCATCACCTCACTTATTTTTTGCGGTAAGACATTTGTAATTTACTTGTGATTATTTTGGAATATACCCTTGCACTGTGCCCTTCACCGAGATCCCGCCCCTCTCCCCTCCTCTCTACTCTCTCTTGCTAGACTGTATTTGTGTTTTATCATTCGTATGAGTGTGAAAGTGTTTATATATTGGTTTCATAGTAGTATTGAGTACATTGGATACTTTCCCCCCATTCTTGAGATATTTTACTAAGAAGAATATGTTCCGACTCCATCCCGGTAAACATAAAAGATGTAAAGTCTCTGTCTTTTTATGGTTGAATAGTAGTCTATGGTATCCATATGCCATTAATTTGTTGATCCATTCATAGATTGATGGGCATTTGGGCTACTTCCATGACTTGGCAATTATGAATTGGGCTACAGTAAACATTCCAGTGCAAATATCTTCATGGTAAAATTATTTCTTTTCTTCTGGGTAGAAATCTAGTAATGGAATTGCGGGATCAAATGGAAGGTCAACTTTTAATCTTCATCAAAGCACCAATGTCATACTTCAAAGAACTTGAAAAAAATAGTACTTTGTTTTATATGAAATCAGAAGCTTTTTGTTTTTTCTTTTAGGTTCTCACTCTAGGGGTGGCGCCTGTGGCTCAGTGAGTAGAGGGATGGCCCCATATACCAAGGGTGGCATGTTCGAACCCAATCCCAGCCAGACTGCAACAAAAAAAATAGCCGGACGTTGCGGTGGGCACCTGTAGTCCTGGCTACTCAGGAGGCTGAGGCCAGAGAATCGCCTAAGCCCAAGAGCTGGAGGTTGCTGTGAGCTGTGATGCCAGGGCACTCTACCCAGGGTGACAAAATGAGACTCTATCTCTACACACACACACAAAAAAAGATTCTCACTCTGGGCGGTACCCATAGCACAGTGGATAGGGCGTGGGCGGTGCTCGTAGCCACATACACTGAGACTGGCGGGTTCAAACCTGGCCTGGGCCAGTTAAAAAACAACAATGGCAACTGAAACAACAACAACAAAAATAGCCTGGACATTTTATGTGAATGTAATTTGTCCTCTAGTGTCTGGTTCTTTTCACTCAGCATAATGCTTTTAAGGTTTATCTATCTTGGAATATTATGCAGCCTTAAAGAAAGATGGAGACTTTACCTCTTTCATGTTTACATGGATAGAGCCGGAAAATGTTCTTCCTAGCAAAGTATCTCATGAATGGAAGAAAAAGTATCCAATGTACTCAGCCCTACTAAGAAACTAATTTATAGCTTTCATATGAAGGCTAAAACCCAACTACTGCATAAGAATATGGGGAAAGGGGCAAGGGAGGGAAGGGGAGGGGGGAGGATGGGTGGAGGGAGGATAATTGGTGGGACGTTGAATCTTAGAAGGGTACAGGTGAAACTTACTAAATTCAGAATATAAATGTCTGAACACAATAACTATGAAAATGCCATGAAGGCTATGTTAACCAGTTCGATGAAAATATTTCAAATTGCATATAAAATTAGCACATTGTACCCCATGATTGTATTAATGTACATAGCTATGATTTAATTTAAAAAAAAGGAAAAGTTTATCTACCTTATAAAATGAATCAATACTTTATTCTTTTTTGATGGCTGAACAATATTTCATTGTAAGGAAAAAATGGACACTGTTACATTTTGTTTATCCTTTGCCTATTGACAGACGGACGTTTGGGTTGTTTGGGTTGTTTCCCCTTTAGGGCTGTAATGAATAACTCTGCTGGGAGCAATGGTGTATAAGTTTTTGAGTGGACACAAGGTGCTCCAGGTAATTCTGAAGCATGCCCAAATTTGAAAACCACTGCTGTCTTCTCCTGGGAGACTGTATCACCATTTACCCCTTCTCTCACTGACACTTTGGTTGTTTGTGCTACTCGGCTACTGCAACCATGACACTACGGGCGTTGTGCACCTGTGTGCTGGTGCAGTGGTTTCTCTGAAGCCGTGGAATTGCTTGCTCAGAAAGTGTGCTTATCTTGAGTGTCCTAGTTTAAAGCCACATTTTCCCCCTGAAATGATTGATTGAACTCTAGCATGTTCCAGTAACATGATCACCTCCCCACCACTCGGTATTGAAGGCCTTTCCCTCCCAAGACTTCTCAGTTTCCCTTTGTTCCTTTCTCCCTCCTTCTCTTCCTTCCTTCCTTCCTTCCTTGTTCACTGCCAGTCTCCAAGGGGCAATATAGTGAACCATGTTTATCAGATATGAAGGCTTTTTAATTTGGGACAATATGTTAAGCATATAATATTACCTTGTGTTTTAATTTGCATTTCTCTGTTTATTTAATAAGGTTGAGCATGCAGGGCACAGTGAGCCACCTGCAATCCCAGCACCAGGATTCTGGGAGGCCAAGGCAGGTGGATTGCTTGAGTTCAGGCGTTCCAGACCAGCCTGAGCAAGAGCAAGACCCCCTCTCTACCAAAAATAGAAAAACTAGCCAGGCGTTGTGTTGGGCACCTGCAGTCCCAGCTACTGAGGAGGCTGAGGTAGAAGGATCTCTTGAACCCAACAATTTGAGGTTTCCGTGAGCTATGATTCCAGGGAACTCTGCCCAAGGCAACAGAGCAAGACTTTGTATAAATAAATAAAGGTTGAGCAGTTGTTTATTTAGGGTCTACTTGGGTTTCTTCCTTTGGAAAGAGCTAGATCAAGTCTTTAGTACATTTTTTTTTCTTATTGCATTGTCTGCCTGTTTCTATTGATTTGTAGGAATTCTTGGTGTGTATTTTTTTTTTTGGAGTGACACAGAGCCTCACTTTATCACCCTTGGTAGCGTGCCATGGCATCACACAGCTCACAGCAACCTCCAACTCCTGGGCTTAAGGGATTCTCTTGCCTCAGCCTCCCACGTAACTGGCACTACAGGCACCTGCCACAACGCCCAGCTGTTTTTCCATTTTGCAGTTGGGCCGAGGCTGGGTTTGAACCTGCCACCTTCGGTATATGGGACCAGCACCCTACTCCATGAGCCATAGGCGCCGCCCTTGGTGTGTATTTTTGATACTGTGTTCTGCTTATGTCTAATACATGTTTCAATGATCTCTCACTCTGTAACTTGTGTTTTGGTCTTTTACATGTATGATGTTAAAATCCCTAATCTTATCCCCCAAAATTTCTTGCTTCTGAAGGAAGGAAAGAACAATATATCACATTAATCTTGAGATTTTAAATAATATTTGGAACACAGCATCACTTACGCGATATTCCTGCCAAAATGTAAAAACTGAATCTGACTATGAGGAAACATCAGGCAAATCCAGACTGAGGGACATTTTGCAATGTAACTAATTCAATCTCTTCCAAAGTGTCAATGTCAGGCAAGACAAAGAAAGACAGAGGAGCTGTTAGAGACTAAAGAAGGAACATGCGATTTTTTTTTTTTTTTTTTTTTTTTTTAGCAAGCTCAGGCCTGGCTCAAACCCAGCAACCCTGGAGCATGTGGCTCGCGCCCTAATGAGCTGGGAGCACCAAGCCTGGAACATGCAATCTTGATTTTCCTTACCTATACAGGATGTTTTTGTGACCCCGAGCAATATCTGAATAAGGTCTGCAGATAAGACACTATTAGTGTGTCAATGCTAGTTCCTGATTTTGATAATTGTGCAGTAGTCTCCCCTTATCCACAGAGACTTTGTTCCAAGACCTACATCCAAGTGAATGCCTGAAACCTTGGATAGTATGGTTCCCTACATGTCCTATGTTTTTTCCTGTAGGAATTTGGACAATTAAGTTCCCGAATCCTAGAAAAAGTACTACGTGCCCCTTTGCTGAATATCACTACGGTCACCAGATGGCCAGGGGGAGTACTTCAAAGATGACCATAGTGGTAGTCAGCTCCGGGGCACATAGCATTTTTTCTAGGATGAGTTCAGGACCCTAATTGTCTGAACTTGTACACATATTTGCCTATGATAAGTTTACTTTATAAACTAAGCACAGCGAGAAATTGACAATGATAACTGAAGGTAAAATAGAACAATTTAACAACATACTGTAATGAAAATGATGTGACTGTTGTCTCTCTCTTGAAATATCTTATTGTATTATACTCCCCCATTTCAGACTGTGGTTGACTGTAGATAACCAAAACCTTGGAAAGTAAAACTCCCGATGAGAATAGGACAGGGGGGGATAGGACGCCTGTACTGTGATTATATGAGAGAAAGTCCTTGTTTTTAGTAAACACACACTGAAGTATTTGGGGTAAAGAGTCATCATGGCTGTAACTTGCTCTCAAACTCAAGGGGAAAAAAAGTACTTAATGACAGAAGGATGAAATAAGTGTGGTACTATATTAACATTTTGGAATCTGATGAACAGAGAAATTTCTTGTTCTAATCTTGTAAGTTTTCTGTAGTTCTGAAATTATGTCTAAATAAAAAGTAAAAACCAAAGAAAATCAAACTCTATCTACCACCACAGCTGCTGAAATCAGAAGTGAGCCCAAGTGAGGAACCTTTAGAGGTTTCTGCTAAAAACACAAGCAGGCTTGGCACCCATAGCACATTGGTTAAGGCGCCAATCACATACACCGAAGGCAGCAGGTTCGAACCCAGCCTGGGCCAGCTAAACAACAGCTAAACAACCACAACAAACAAATAGTGGGGCGTTGTGACAGGTGCCTGTAGTCCCAGCTACTTGGGAGGCTGAGGCAAGAAAAATCACTTAAGCCCAAGAGTTGGAGGTTGCTATGAGCTGTGACGCCACGGTACTCTACCAAAGACAACTTAGTGAGACTCTGTCTCAAAAAAATAAAAACACAAGCAATCCAAAGGCAACTATACAAAAAATATCTTAGGAGACACTTCAAATAAGAAGAAATCCAGGCTCAGCGCCTGTGGCTCAACGGGCTAAGGCGCCAGCCACATACAGCCACATACCTGAGTTGGCAGGTTCGTATCCAGCCCGGGGCCCGCCAGACGACAATGACGGCTGCAACCAAAAAACGGCCAGGCGTTGTGGCGGGCGCCTGTAGTCCCAGCTACTCAGGAGGCCGAGGCAAGAGACTCACTTGAGCCCAGGAATTGGAGGTTGCTGTGAGCTGTGATGCCACAGCACTCTATCCAGGGTGACAGCTTGAGGCTCTGTCTCAAAAAAAAAAAAAAAAAAGAAGAAGAAATCCAGGGCAGCCTGCTCAGGACTCCTCCACTGTGCTGGAGCCTTTGCTTCCTCTTTCCTTTCTTTTTGCAGTTTTTGGCCAGAGCTGGGTTTGTACCTACCACCTCTGGCATATGAGGCCGGCGCCCTACTCCTTTGAGCCACAGGTGGTGCCCCCTCTTTCCTTTCTTTTCAATAAATTTTCTTGCTTTCACTTAAAAAAATAAGAGAAATTTTGATGGACCAATGAACATATTGAAATGTGCTTACCTCATTAATTACCAGAGAAATGCAAATTAAAATGAGAAGGAGATAAAATGTACACCCACTAGATTGGAGAAAATTAGCATGAGATAATATTGAATGTAGCCTCATGGAGCAGTGGGCATGAGCATTCCTTGCTGGGTGGGAAGGTACATTTATTTGTTCAGCCACTTTGGAAAACTATTTGGCATTATGTATTAAACTCAGAGATACATATATATTCTGTGGCCCAGCAACTTCACTCTTAGGTAGCCCAGAACGTTCACAGCAGCAATGTTCAAAATAATCCCAATTTAGGAACAGCACGAATGTAGATCAACAGGATAATTATAATTGGTGGTGTAATCATATACTGGAATATTATACACTAATGAAAACTTAGTAAACTACGCCTGCATGCAACATGGATGGCCCTTACCAATATAATATTGAGTAAATCATATGATTTTACTTATATAATATTTCCAAAAAGACAACAGCAAAACTAGATTAAGGATACATATATACGGGTAATAAAACTATAAAGGAAAGTGATAAAGGTAAATACCTATGGGATAGAGGAAGGCCTGTGATTGAAAAGGAGGATGGGTGTCTAAAGAGCTGGCAAGGCTTTATAGCTTTACCTGGGTGGTAGGTAACGGGGGTTCCCTTTATAATTACTTTTCAAGCTCTCTATATACCCTGCATACTTTCCTGTGTATTATAAACCACAATAAAAATGATTTAAATCGCGTGTTGAATAAAAACAAAAAGTAATCTTTGCTCTTTGCTCAACTGTAGGTGCTGTTACAGGGCATGGACACAAGAGGGGGCGCTAACCAATGAGAGGCGGCGAGGCGAGGTTTCCTGGCAACGGAGAAAAACATTGCGGAAGAAACTTCCTGAGAGTGGTTAACGGATGGATTCTGGTTTCTGCACCTGCAGAGTCAGCCAGTGTCTGCTTCTGGCACCTGGAGCATCTCTGAGCTTTCGTGGGGAAGTTAAACTCTTCTCCCAAGAGAAAAATTGGGTCTGCAGGCCGAGGAAACTGCGCCCTTGTGCCACAGACCTTTCTTCTCTCTCCAATGCTACACAATAACGACCCCTCGGGCCTTAAAGGAGGGTTCTTTTCCACGCCTTCAAAGACAACGGGTCTTTCCCTGGAAAACCGGAGGAATTTAAGGAACGGAGAGGAGGGTCTTTGTCTCCAGGCTTCTGAAACCTCAACGAGAAAGAGAGAGAGAGAAAGCTTTCAAGATTTGGGATGCGGTGAAAGTTTTTAGGATTGTTGACAAAACAGAAGGTTTTAAAATAAAACAGTAAATATTAGGTAAAGTGGAGGCCGAGTGAGGTAATAATAATTAATATATGGAGTATACGCTATTAAAGGGATAGTCCCTTTTTCTTACTTGATTTCACAACTCACTCGGAGGCTCAGAGAGGTTACCTGGTGAGCAGTCCAAAGCATTCCTCCCAAACCAGTTTACAAAAGAACAAATGGTAACCAGCTTATTTTTAAAGGGGAGAAACTGTTAATTGTCTCTAATAAAGAAATGAAAGTTAAAACAGTGGGGAGGTAACTTAACTTTCCCCATTAAATTAGCCAAACCGTTTTAAATCTTAATTCCTCACAGTAGGGAGGCCGTTTGGAAACTGGCAGTCTTGTAAGTCCGCACAACAGCTTGCAGCGGCCTAAACCAGCAGCTGCTCCTGAGCAGAGTAGTCTGGCAACGCCTCGCAAGAGCCATAAAAATGTGCCCAGGCCTCGATGCCGCAACCTGGCTTCTGGGAGTCTAGCCTAAGGATGTACTTTAAAATTTGAGAAAAGGTGTATGGCCAAATAATTGGTGGCAGCATTATTTATGATGGTGAAACTTTGGAAACAGTAAAGGGGAACAGTTAGCTGATCAAGGGAACAACTTTGAGTAATATCAACGCTGCCATTAAAAAATGGGGATTCTGAAAACTGGCCTCAGAGGCAGTGCTGCTCTGTAACATTAAATGGAAAACAAAAGAAGCTACAAAATTACCTGGACACTGAGCCGGCTCCTAAGTAGACGCCATTCCATTAGTATAGGGATGGAACTAAGGTGGAGGAAAAAAAAAATGTTGGGAAGTGGCAATGCTTTTTTCTTTTGTTTTGTTTGTTTGCTTGTTTTTATAACTTTGTTTTCCCCTTTCACTTCCACTCAGAATCGACTTTTTCTCCTTTTCAAAATTTCTTTTTAGCGGGTATTTCTTATATCAATTAGCCACATAAGCTTACTCCAGAGAAGTCAGAAAATATAAGAATATTAAAATATTCATAACCTCGCTCGTAAAGAAACAATCTCTTGTAACACCATAGGGCAGAGGTTCTCAAACTTGTAATGCATTATAAGCATTACTTTGTTAAAGGCCCAGATTGCTGAGCCCCCTTCCAAAATGTTAGATTCAGTAGATGTGGAGTGGGGCACTAGATTTTACGTGTTTAACAAGCTCCCGGATGATATTGAGGTTCCTGGACTTCAGGACACTCTTTGAGAACCACTGCCTTGGTATATATCCTGATAAAGTCTTCCGATATCCATGTATCACACATACAAATTCCTCACCAAAAGAAAATGACACTTAATTGTTTTCCCAGATGAAAATTTTTCAAAGTACCCAACTTGTGTGACTCAACATGATAATTTTTTAAAAGATAGAAAATAAATGATTTTGTCACAGTGCATTTTAGTAAGCCTTCAAAGTAAAATGACTATTTTAACTACTAAACTAAATTTGCTTTTCACTGCATGGTTTTCTTGTTTCCCTTGGTTTTTCTGAGGCAAATTTTACATTGTATCCTTCAGTATTTTTTTTTTTTTTTTTTGAGACAGAGCCTCAAGCTGTAACCCTCTGTAGAGTGTTATGGGACTACAGGCACCTGCCACAACGCCTGGCTATCTTTTTTTTTGGTTGCAGCCGCCATTGTTGTTTGGCAGGCAGGGGCTGGATTCAAACCCACCTGCTCAGGTGTATGTGGCTAGCGCCCCAGCCGCTTGAGCCACAGGCACCCAGCCTGTATCCTTCAGTATTTTAACACTACTTTGGGGTTTTAAACATTACTCTGCTTCTGCTTCCTTTTTGTGAAATTTATTAAGTTGTGGTTCTTTGTTTTGATTTTTTCTAAGTTGTGGTTCTTATCATATGTGTTTCAATTATGTAATGCATAGATGCTCAATTGTATTTTGACTTATTCATTAGTATCATTCACTTTTGCCATTTAAAGTTTACATTGCGAAAGGCAGATTTTTTTTTGAGACAGAGCTTCAAGCTGTCACCCTGGGTAGAGTGCTATGGCATCACAGCTCACAGCAACCTCCAACTCCTAGGCTCAAGCGAGTCTCCTGCCTCTGCCTCCCAAGTAGCTGGGTACTACAGGCTCCCACCACAACGCCCACCTATTTTTTGGTTGCAGCCATCATTGTTGTTCGGTGGGCCCTGGCTGGATTCAAACCCGCCAGCTCTGGTGTATGTGGCTGGCGCCTTAGCCACTTGAGCCGCAGTTGTGAAGGCAGCCAGATGTGTTTTGACAATGAAATTTCTATATCAAGTACTACAGATAAAAGGAGATGCTATGATATATGCTTAGAAGGACAGTTTTTGATTACTGTATTTGCATAAACACAATGTACGATGGCAAAACAAACTTAAGAAAAAAAATTTCTATGTTATGTTCAATCAACTGAAATAAATTTCTTTGTTCTGTTTTATTTGAATTGGACTGTGCTAGCCCTAAATGCCAATTTAATATACTTTGCTAAAAAAGTTGTTTTTCCAAGCTGAGCGCGGTGGCTCACGTCTGTAATCCAGCACTTGGGAAGCCCAGGCAGGTGGATTGCTTGAGCTCAGGAGATCAAGACCAGCCTGAGCAAGAGTGAGACTCTATCTCCAAAAAATAGCCAGCCATTGTGGCAGGCGCCTGTAGGTCCAGCTACTTGGGAGACTGAGGCAAGAGAATCACTTAAGCCCAAGAGTTTGAGGTTGCTATGAGTTGTTTTTCCAGGAGCAACTTTTCTTTAGCTAAGTCTTTGGTGCATTCCTAATTATTAATTATCTGCATAACTAAGATTATCATAATTGTTCATTTATTCTCTTACTCATTAATTTTTTTTGAGACAGAGTCTCACTCTCTTGCCCTGAGTAGACTGTCAACTGCTGTGGAACCATACCTCACAGCACCTCAAACTCTTGGGCTCAAGCAATCCTCCTGTCTCAGCCTCCTGAGTATCTGGGACTACAGGCACGCACCAGAATGTCCAGCTACTTTTTTTTTCTATTTTTTTAGTAGAGATGGGGTCTTACTCTTGCATAGGCTGGTCTTGAATTCCTGAACTCAAGCAATCCACCCACCTCAGCCTCCCAGAGTGGTAGTATTACAGACATGAGCCCACTCACCCAGCCCTTACTTATTAAATTGATTGAGATTGACTTGGCCCCCAAAGTACAGTGGTTAGGGCACTGGCCACATACACTGAGGCTGGTGAGTTCCTACCCTGCTTGGGCCTGCTAAGCAACAACAACAACTGCAGCAAAAAAGAAATAGCCGGGCGTTGTGGCAGGCACCTGTACTCCCAGCTACTTGGGAGGCTGAGGCAAGAGAATCTGTTAAGCCCAAGAGTTTGAGGTTGCTGTGAGCTGTGATGCCATGGCATTCTACCTAGGGCGGCAAAGTGAGACACTGTCTCAAAAAAAATAAGAAAGGAAGGAAGGAAATTGTTTTTGTTTATTTTTTTATTTATTATTTTTCAGAGACAGGGTTTCTGAAACATAATTGCCCAGGTAATCTTCAAACTCCCAAGATTTGCTCAAGCAATCCTCCCACCTCAGCCTCCTAAGTAGCTGGGACTGCAGGTGCCTGCCACTGTGCCTGGCTCAAAATTTTAATATGTACTGTCACATCACCATGATAGAATCTAATGTTTGCTGTATACCATGCATGTCAACTTATTTAATATTCAAAATGTATTCGTTCAGTCATTCAGCATATATTCACTGAATGCTACTTTGTGCTGGGTATTTTGGGGACTCAGAAATCAGCAAGACACAGTAACTGGCCAGGTGCGGTGGCTCACACCTATAATCCCAGCACTCTGGGAGGCCAAGACAAGTGGGTTGCTTGAGCTCCGGAGTTTGAGACCAGTCTGAGCAAAGCAAGACTCCATCTTTACTAAAAATAGAAAAACTAGCCAGGTGTTGTGGCAGGCACCTATAGTCCAACCTACTTAGGAGGCTGAGGCAAGAGGATCTCTTGAGCCCAAGAGTTTGAGGTTGTTGTCAGCTGTCTTGCCACAGCCCTCTACCTAGGGCCACTGAGTGAGACTCTGTCTAAAAAAAAAAAAAATGACACAGTAACTCTATGAGGTGTATCCTATTTTTATTCCCATTCTGCAGATGAGGAAACTGAGACCCATGAGATGACTTGCCTAAGAACACAAGTTCTCGGTGGTGCACCCTGAAACAGGAGGATCTCTTGAACCCAGGAGTTCAAGACTAGCCCAGGTGATAAAGAAAGACACCATCTCTAAAACAATTTTTTTAATTTAAAAAATTAAAAAGAAAACTGCACAGAGAGTAGCTGTTCCTCGGGCTGCTTCATCATTTGCATGAGGTAAATCTCTTCTGGCTCTCCACAGCCTCCTGTTAGATTGTTCCATATGAAAGGGAATGTTTTAATTTTGGGTGGCAACTCTTTTTCCTCTTGGTTTTTTTTTTTTTTTTTCCATTACAGTCCTGGAAAAATCAAATGGAGAAACATCCTGGCATACAGCTTAGGAAATACAGCGTGTCCAAAAGCTGCCAGGAATAAAAGCTAGCAACACTTTCTCCATTGGGTTTCATTCCCCACTTCAAAATATTAGGCATCATTGGCTTCTTTTGATCCCAAAATTAGACTTGTTAGCAAAATCTCTTAACAAAAAACACGACAGATATATGTGGACATGTAGCAATGTAGTTAGACCTTGTTTTTCAGTGTCCTGAACTAACTATAACTATAATTACAATTATTGGCCGGATAGTTTAGTGGTCAAGTATGAAAGTTTGTGAGTTAAATGAATTTGACAAAACAAAGTTTTACAATCATTATTTTTATAACTCTCTAAGCTTCTAATATGGATAAGAATACTTCCTTCAAAGCAGCCTATAGTCCCAGCTACTCTGGAAAACAGGCAGGGGGATCCCTTGAGCCCAAGAGTTCAAGTCCAGCCTGGCCAATGTAGATAGATCCTGTCTTTAAAAATAATAAAATTAGGCTCTGCGCCTGTGGCTCAAGCGGCTAAGTCAGCAGCCACGTACACCTGAGCTGGCAGGTTCGAATCCAGCCCGGGCCCACCAAACAATGACGGCTGCAACCAAAAAATAGCTGGGCTTGAGCCCAAGAATTGGAGGTTGCTGTGAGCTGTGATGCCACAGCACTCTATCCAGGGTGACAGCTTGAGGCTCTGTCTCAAAACAAAAACAAAACAAAACAATAAAATTAGAACCAGGCATGGTGGCTCATGTCTGTAATTCTGGCTGCTTGGGAGGATTGCTTGAGCTCCAGCATTCCAGTCCAGCCTGGGTAACAAGCAAGACCCTGTCTCTGTAAAAAAAAAGAAAAGAAAAATAATAGCCCCAGTTGCAGTTGCAGTGTTGGAGACAGTGTCTTTCCCACACCAGATTAACATAGCTTCAAGTCCATGGCATCCAGGCAGATAGCTTATTCATTCTTTTCTGTCCCTAACAAAGAAAAAAGTTCACTTTTATGTGGGGCAGACAGCAATATATATTTACTATCTCTTTCAAGGCTACATTATGTCTTGTCTTTTGTCATAACATAGTCTGAAAAGATGGCGTCATCTAGACGTTCTGTAAAATATCACGTTGGTTCACTCTATCAGTGAAGTAGTGTTACCAGGCCCGGAGAAGAAGGTACCAAAAAGGAAGAGACAAACCCTGCAAGAATTCAAAGGACTTCAGAAGATGGCTGATTGTTTCAGGGGCTCACCACATCAGTGAAGTTTTTAGTGGTTCAGTGATCTGGGGCATGCCAGAAAATCCTCTCCAAAGTAAAGGAGAAGTGGGAAGAGGGAGGTGGATAGGGGTTCTCAGTGTAGGGCATGCCTCTTCGGGGCGGGACACAATTGTAAGAGGGACTTTATCTAAGAAATGCAGTCAGTGTAACCTAATTCTTTGTACTGTCAATGAACCCCAAACAATTAAAAAAAAAAAGTAAAGGACAAGTATTTATAAGATACCCCCCAAATACTAAAGACAGAAAAACAAACAAACAAAACCCAGAAGCACGAAAAAAAAAAAGATACAAGCGATTTTATTTTGTTCCTCCTTAAGAAAGAAGCACAAAAGAGTTAGTATATTTTATACTTCAAAACACTGCTCCAACTCATCTTCTCGGTGACGTGGAAGGCTGCCAACTTTGAGCAGGTCCCAGAGCAGAAAAACTGTTCTGCAGTAGATTTGGACTATTGTGCAAGCAGCTCTGTCTCTTGGGCCATATGACCTGGAGGGCCCTATGGGATCAGAGCTAAGTGGGCTGGGAAGAGATGCAAGCCCCAGTGAGAGAATCATCACCTCCAACCCTGCAGTTCTGGATCAAGGCCATTCAGTCTGCAGCAGAGAACCACTGGCACTTGAAAAACTCCTCCAGGAGTGAGCCCCCATAGAGATGGAGCACCTGAACATGGGATATTATTGGCGCTTCAGCCAGAACTGCCCGCCACAAGCTGGGATCTTTCAGACCTACCAAGCAATAAAGCCAGCTGGGCTCAACAGCAATGCATAGGAAGGTAAGGCCTATGTGATCAGGTATAAGCAGGGCCAGAGAACATAGCACAGAACATAGCTTAGGCCCCCATGTCACCCCCAAATGTTGCAGCAGCATGCCTGCTTCAGCTCATGCCTATGGCTGCTTTGGGGTTTGATCCACAGATGGGTCCTTTGGCACGTGGATGGCAGCTGAATGGAGGACAGAGGTACCACAGCCTCACTCAGAAGTAACTTTTAGGACAATAATGGAGAAATCTTCCTAATAGAACTCTGAACAGTGCATCTTGTAGACAAGAGAAATGGCTTGAGGTAAGAATAAAGATGTCTACACAGTGGCAAAAATAGGAAGAACATATCCGGGAAGATTAGGGAAAGAGGGGTGTGCATCGATCCATGGGGATTGGCACAAAACGCGAACATCTCTGTACCACGTGTCAGTGTCCACAGGAGAGCATCCATCGTTGGAGCGTTTACCACACAGCTGTGCCACAGTCCACCTCTGTCATTGGCCACCCCAGTCTGGCACAATGTGCTCATAAATGAAGATGCTATTTGGCAAAGTTAGAGGTTCTGCATTCAGTAAGAATGATCTAGGCTCAACGCCTGTAGCTCAGAGGCTAGGGCACCAGCCACATACACTGGAGCTGGCGAATTCAAACCCAGCCAAGGCCTGCCAAACAACAAAGACAACTACATCAAAAAATAGCCAGGCGTTGTGGCGGGCACCTGTAGTCCCACCTACTTGGGAGGCTGAAGCACAAGAATCGCCTAAGCCCAGGAACTGGAGGTTGCTGTGAGCTGTGATGCCACAAGCACTCTACTGAGGGTGACATAGTGAGACTGTGTCTCAAAAAAAAGAATGATCTAGTTACTGCTGCTGCATTTTTTTTTATTATAATCCCATGGCAGATTTTTTTTTTTTTTTTTTTTTTTGCAGTTTTTGGCCAGGGCTGGGTTTGAACCTGCCACCTCCGGCATATAGGGCCGGCTTCCCACTCCTTTGAGCCACAGGCACCGCCCAATTTTTTTTTTTTTTAACTTCAAACGTTTTTGTTGTTGTTTTTTGATAGAGGTTTTGCTGATCTCAAACTGCTGGTTTTAAAGAGTATTTTTGGCTTCAGTCCCCGAAGTAGCTGGGACTAAACGACCATGGCCCGGGGCTGCTACCACTATTGAATGTCTAATCCTCCAGGAACAAAGATTAACATACAGCTCTCAGTGTGGCAAACATCCTTCCAGGAGCCCCACAAACCCCTTGGTGGCAAGTTAATTACATTGGACCCCTTTTACCTGGAAGGGGAAGCTCATCTTGCCTGGAACAGACACATTTCTTTGGGCGTGGGTTTACTTTTCCTGGCTACAGGGCCTCAGCCAGTCTAAAGACCTACAAAGTATTTCAGCCACTGCCAGTGAGTCTTAGATAACTCCCATTAGACCAAGGGACAGCAAAGGTGGTGCAGGAGTTTGCACATAACTATGGGCTCCACCGGACTTGAGCACACACCACCTTGCCCAGGAGCTGCTGGCCTGAAGGACTTTGAGGACTTTGGGGCTGTAACCTGTATCTGAGACAGTCAAACTGGGCCCCAGGGGACAAAATGGGGTTGGGGTCTCTCCCAGCCCTAATCTATAACAGAAATACCTTCTCCCAACAGACCTGCAAAGAGCAGGCACTTTAGCTGTTGGTTCTTCCTGACCTTTGTCCTTTGTCTTCATGCCTCCAATATTCTGCAAAAGCAATTGTACTGCAGTGCTCCCTGGAGTGTTGTTGACTGCCTCCCACAGAACCTCCCCCCACCCCTGCAACCTTGAGGGGAAGCCTTCTCGTCAACACCAGGCGAGGCTCCAGCCCTGTTGGCCCAAAGGCTGGGTTATCCCTTCCCGTCCTGCCATCTGAGCACATCCACTCCAGCTTTCCAGGGTGCCAGGCAAGAAACCCTGATGGGAGGTAGACTCCGATCTGATTTCTTTTCTTCTTTCAGGTGCATTTTTATCTCATTTCAATCCAACACTCTCTAGAAAACTCTAGTCCAGCCGTTCTCCACCTGTGGGTTGCAACCCCTTTGTAAGGAAGAAAATATATCCTGCATATCAGATATTTACATTATGATTCATAACAGCAGCAAAATCACAGTTATGAAGTAGCACCAAAAATAATTTTATGAGGTGGCGCCTGTGGTTCAGTGGGTAGGGCACCGGCCCCCTATACCAAGGGTTGCAGCCCCAGCCAAACTGCAACCAAAAAATAGCCGGGTGTTGTGGCAGGCGCCTGTAGTTCCAGGTACTCAGGAGGCTGAGGCAAGAGAATCACCTAAACCCAGGAGTTGGAGGTTGCTGTGAGCTGTGACGCCACTGCACTCTACCAAGGGCGGTAAAGTAAGACTCTGTCTCTACAAGGAAAAAAAAGAAAGAAATTTTATGGTTGGGCATCAGCACAACATAAGGAACTGTATTAAAGGGTCGCGGCATTAGGAAGGCTGAGAACCACTGTGTCTATCTCCAAAAGGTGTGGTCAGCAAGATGTTAAAGCATGATTAGCTTCCTGTGGGTGACAGCACTGTCCCATTGTCTTCCCGGCTGGATTTGGCTTTCCCTAGAAGTTGCAATGGTGTCGTGTGGGAGGGTCCTACCATACTCCACCTGCGACCTGTGCTCTGCTAAGACCGTGTTCTCACAGGCAGCGAGAGGGATTGTGAGGGACAGAAGCAGTCGGGATCCGGAAAACTTCCCCTCTCTGACAGCCTCCCACCCACCCAGTCTATGGCTGTTGTTGTGGTTGAAGTTTATATACCAAAGATTTTTTTTTTTTTTTTTTTTTTTTTGGAGACAGAGTCTCTCCATGTCGCCCTCGGTAGAGTGCCTGGTGCATCATAGCTCACAGCAAACCCAAACTCTTGGGCTCAAGCGATTCTCTTGCCTCAGCCTCCCGAGTAGCTGGGAGCACAGGCGCCCGCCACGACTCCCGGCTACTTTTTGGTTGGCGTTGTCATTGTCGTTTGGCGGGCCCGGGCTGGGTTCGAACCCGCCAGCTCCAGTGCATGTGGCTGGTGCCCTAGCCGCTGAGCTACAGGTGCCGAGCCTATGAAAGCATTTTTATGTTTAGAACGCCCTGGCGCTCCAATCCTGGGCGACACCTGTGGCTTAGTGAGTAGAGCGGCGGCGCCACATACTGAGGGTGGCGGGTTCAAACCCCGCGCCGTCGAGGGACGCGCGAAACGGCGGGAGCCGGGCGGCCGTTGCGGGGCGCGCTCTCGCGGCCTCGGCACCGGGAAGAGGCGGTGGCGCTGTCCGCGGCGGCGGGGGTTGGGGCCGCAGCGCGTCTGAACCGGGACCGGGGTCTGCGGCGCGCTCTCCGCCCACAGAAATGAGCCGTCAGACGGCCACCGCGTTACCCGCAGGTACCCCCACGAGTCCTCCAGGCCCAAGGGAGCCCGCCCTGCCCGGCACAACCCCGTCCAACGACTTGGCCAGTCTGTTTGAGTGCCCGGTCTGCTTTGACTTCGTGCTGCCACCCATCCTCCAGTGCCAGCGGGGCCATCTTGTCTGTAGCAACTGTCGCCCGAAGCTCACATGTTGTCCGACGTGCTGGGGCCCACTGGGATCCATCCGCAACTTGGCTTTGGAAAAGGTGGCCAATTCAGTGCTTTTTCCTTGTAAATATGCCTCTTCTGGATGTGAAATGACTCTGCCACACACAGAAAAAGCAGAGCACGAAGAGCTCTGTGAGTTCAGGCCTTACTCCTGCCCCTGCCCGGGCGCTTCCTGTAAATGGCAAGGCTGCCTGGACGCCGTGGTGCCCCATCTCCTGCACCAGCACAAGTCCATCACCACCCTGCAGGGGGAGGACATCGTGTTCCTTGCTACCGACATTAATCTTCCTGGTGCTGTGGACTGGGTGATGATGCAGTCCTGTTTTGGCTTTCACTTTATGCTAGTCTTGGAGAAACAGGAAAAATACGACGGTCACCAGCAGTTCTTCGCAATCGTACAGCTGATAGGAACACGCAAGCAAGCGGAAAATTTTGCTTACCGACTTGAGCTGAATGGGCATAGACGCCGATTGACCTGGGAAGCCACCTCTCGGTCCATTCACGAGGGAATTGCAACAGCCATCATGAACAGTGACTGCCTAGTCTTTGACACCAGCATTGCACAGCTTTTTGCAGAAAATGGCAATTTAGGCATCAATGTAACTATTTCCAGGTGTTGAAATGGCAATCAGACATTTTCTGGCCGGTGTTTAGAACTATTGCATTCACAGGAAATAAGACGCCCATCTGCCTGCCAGCCTGAAACTCTTTCGGTGGGTGGAAGGTAAATAAAAGAAAGGCTGTTAAATACAGGAAGCAGTTGCATGTAGTAACACTAATATATTTAAAAATACGTCAACAGTAAACCTCTGAAAAACATAAATATATATATATATTCACCCAAGATGGGCATCTATTGTATTAAGAAAGGAAGCATTGTAAAATAATTCTGAGTTTTGTGTTTGTTGTAGATTGATTGTATTGCTGAAAAATACTGGGGTTTTTTGCATGTATGTGTGTGCTAGAGCGCGCACGTGTGTGTGTGCATGTGCGAGTGTGTGTGCTTGTGTATGTGTGACTGCGTGCGCATTTTCTTTTCTTGAACTGACCAGCCATCTTGCGTGGTCTTGGGCCACTGCTTTTCCCCTTAGTGAGTCATTACATAATGCTGCTTTGTTGTTTTTCTTGTGTGTATGTGTGTGTATTTGCTAATTTTTATTCTAGTTTTTCATTAAATTGACTTTCTCTTCTGTAATTCAGGTTTTTCCTCACCTTTTTTTTGGTACCATTTTAAGTTAGTATCCTTTGACATGCATAATTATTTATGGTAAAGTTCATACTGTGTTCCATATATATTTTCTGTCCCCCATTATCAGTTCATTAGAATTATTTTAAATTCAGTTACTTGGTGAAGTTCCAGAAGAGAAAAGTGACATCAGATAAATTATCAAAAGCTTGTTGAAAGCAGCTCTAAGATGGTCTAAGATGGCTCTTTTTCTCACTCCTGTTCTACAATTGAGTCATACCTTCAAACTTAATCTTTGAACAGTTAAGAAATAAATTGATTTTCGAATATTGAAAAAAAAAATAGCTGGGCATTGTGGTGGTTGCCTATGGTCCCAGATACTCAGGAGGCTGAGGCAAGAGAATCACCTAAGCCCAAGAGCTGGAGGTTGCTGTGAGCTGTGACGTGACAGCACTCTACTGAGGGCAACAAAGTGGGACTCTGCCTCTAAAAAAAAGAAAAAGTAGAAGCTTAGACTGGGTGCAGTGGCTCACGCCTGTCATCCTAGCACTCTGAAAGACTGAGGCAGGTGGATTGCTTGAGCTCAGGAGTTTGAGACAAGCCTGAGCAACTGCAAAACTCCATCTCTAAAAATAGCGGAGGTTGTGGCAGGCACCTATAGTCCCAGCTGCTTGGGAGGCTGACGCAAGAGAATCATTTCAGCCCAAGAGTTTGAGGTTGCTGTAAGCTATGATGCCGTGGCATTCTACCAAGGGCAACTGAGTGAGACTCTCAAAACAAACAAACAAAAGAAGCTCAGAGAGTCTAAAAATAAAAAAGCTCTTAGTAATTAGAATTTTTTTTAAAAGATGCAGCTGAGACAGCAGCTTGGAAATGATACTCTGCAAGGAGGGAGCACCACCTTCCAGAGAGTGGACAGTGTCTGCAGGGAGTCGAGCAAACAGATCTGGGAACCAAGGGGCGAAGGCACACCTCCCTCCCAGTGAGCCCCCTGGGAGGACTTGGGGCCCTCGGCCGCACAGCCTTAGGCTCTATAGGTCGAGAGGTCTCACTCCTGGCAGGGGATGCTCCTAGCAGCAGACACAACAAGAGTCTCGTTAAACCACCTGCTAAGACCACTTTGAGACGAGTGTCCAGAAGACCTATGGTTGCTTTGGAGTTTGATCCACAGATGGGTCTTTTGGCACGTGGATGCCAGCTGCATGGAGAACAGCTGCACCACAGCCTCATTTAGGAGCCACCTTCCTGGCAAGTTCATCGGCCGGAGTCACCAGGAGGAGGCAGAACAGCAGGACAGGGAAGAAGACCCAGGACTCAGTTGGAGTACTTCTGGTTCTTGGTTCTTCTCTAACCAATCTGATGGCAAAGGCTCAGAGCCAGCGACCAGGACCTAAGACCAGTGTGGTGACTGGGGTCTCAGTCCTCTCAGGGCCATCACCAGGTTAGCCAGCTGGCTCAGCCGAGATGCTGGCTGAGGCTGAAGGGGTCCTGAAACGGTAGGAGAGGAGGGCGGGGAGGACTAGCGGTTATAGCCTGAAACTCGCTTGCCCTGAGAGCTACAGCTTAGGAGCCCTCCTAAGCTGGTTCCGGATGGGCTTATCTTATTCTAAAAAGTGATGGGATGGGGCAACGTCTGTGGCTCAGAGGGTAGGGTGCCGGCACCATATACTGGAGGGTGGCGGGTTCGAACCTGGCCCTGGCCAAACTGCAACAAGGAATAGCCGGGCGTTGGTCGGGCGCCTGTGGTCCCAGTTACTTGGGAGGCTGAGGCAAGAGAATCGCCAAAGCCTAAGAGTTGGAGGTAGACATCACAGCACTCTACCGAGGGCGACAAAGTGAGACTGTCTCTAAAAAAAAAAGAAAGCGATGGAATCCACATGGTACAAGGCTGTGGTGGATACGGGAGTATGTTGCTGGGATATCTTCCCTGAGGACCAAGGCACTCACTCCTCAGGTGTCAGGAGTCATGGCCTCTACAAGAAAAGTCTCCTCTGGGGACAGCCCTAGGCTATTATTGATATGGGAAGAAAAAAACCTGGTGCCCTCCTGTCCATTCAGGACAACTCTGAAGGTCATCCCAGTTTCAGAGCTCGCTGTGACTGGGGTCGCTCCCTACGTGAAACGCTGCTTCCTCACCCCGTCAGGTGTTGTTCCTGAGATTACTCGCCAGTAAACCTCCCGCATGCCAATGTCCTCTCAGAGTGTGTTTCCTAGGGAACCTGGCCTAACACACTGTACACATCCTCAGTCACACTGCTGAATGTCAAAACTGTGCCCAAGATGACTGTACAGCTTACATGCCTACTGACAATGCCCGAGAGTCCCATTTACTCCATATCCTTGCCGAATTCTGGTATTAGCTTTCTCATTTTTAGCTAATCTGATATGGAACCTTTTATGCTGTTGAAATGATTGATTTAAAACAAACAAAAAATGGAAGCTCATTGTGGGGTTTTTTTTTGTAGAGACAAAGTCTCAATTTATCACCCTCAGTAGAGTGCGGTGGCATCACACAGCTCACAGCAACCTCCAACTCCTGGGCTTAGGCGATCCTCAGCCTCCCGAGTAGCTGGGACTACAGGTGCCCGCCACAATGCCCGGCTATTTTTTTGTTGCAGTTCAGCGGGGCTGGGCTTGAACCCACCACTCTACTCACTGAGCCACAGGCATCGCCCAGTGGTCTGTTGTTTTTTTTTTTCTTCTTTTCATTTTGAGACAGGGTCTTGCTGTGTCACCTGGGCAGGAGTGCAGTAGTATCCTTACAGCTCAATGCAAACTCAAACTCCTGGCCTCAAGCAATCCTCCTACCTCTGCCTCCCAAACTGCTTGGATTATAGGAATAAACCAGGGCGGCCCCTGTGGCTCAGTGGGTAGGGTACTGGCTCCATATACTGAGGGTGATGGGTTCGAATCCGGACCCGGCCAAACTGCCACAAAAAATAGCCCGGTGTTGTGGCGGGTGCCTGTAATCCCAGCTACTTGGGAGGCTGAGGCAAAAGAATGGCCTAAGCCCAGGAGTTGGAGGTTGCTGTGAGCTGTGACGCCACGGCACTCTGCCAAGGGCAATAAAATGAAACTGTCTCTTAAAAAAAAAACAAAAACAAAAACATAGACATGAGCCAACACACCTCTCATTATGGCTTTATTGTTTTGTTTTTTTGTTTGTTTATTGGAGACAATATCTCCCTGTGTTGCCCAGGCTGGAGTGATCCTTCACAGGTACTATCATATCTCACCTGCAGCCTCTAACTCCGGGGCTCAAAGGGTCCCCCAACCTCAGCTTCCCAAAGAGCTGGGACTACCGACTCTGTGTGCCAGGCCATAGTTTTTTGTTTTTTGTTTTTTGCAATTTTTGGCTAGGGCTGGGTTTGAACTCACCACCTCCAGCATAGGGGGCCAGCGCTCTACTCCTTTGAGCCCCAGGCGCCACCCCAAGTCACGGTTTTAATTCGCATTTCCCTGGTGACTGTCGAGTCTGAGCACCTTCTCACGGGTTCACTGGCCCTTTGGAGTTCCTCCTGGAGAACAGCCCCAGCTGCTTTGCCCGTCCCCATCTGGTGGTCCCGTTCTTTCATGCAGGCCCGCAAGGAAGCGAGTGCTCAGTTACTTAGTGAGCCCAAGAAAACAGGAATGGCTTTCCTTCGGTCCTCTTCTGACTTGGCTTCTGAGCAGCTGAAGATTTGCTGGCCGCTCCCTCCCTCTGCTCTCGGCCTCCTGGACCCTGGGAAAGGTCATTCCTTATTTTCCCTTTAGCTCTCTGGCTGCCTTGTGCAGGCCCAACTTGCAACGCTGGGCTTCCTGAGAGCTCCACCCTTGACCCCTTCTCGTGTTCCTCAGGACTTTCGCCCTAAGCAAGCTCTCCCTCGGCCTCACCTGCAGTTCCCACCTCCACATACTGAAGGTGTCAACATTCCTTTCCTTTGACACTCACACGTAGACGTCCCAAAGCCTCCCAACCTCAACATATCCAACACAGAATTCATGCTTTTCCCTCAAAAACCTGGTCATTGGCTCGGCGCCTGTGGCTCAACAGGCTAAGGCGCCAGCCACGTACACCTGAGCTGGCGGGTTCGAATCCATCCCAGGCCCGCCAACCAACAATGACGGCTGCAACCAAAAAAACTGTCCGGGCGCTGTGGCGGGCGCCCGTAGTCCCAGCTACTTGGGAGGCGGAGGCAAGAGACTTGCTTAAGCCCAGGAATTGGAGGTTGCTGTGAGCTGTGATGCCACGGCACTCTATCCAGGGTGACAGCTTGAGGCTCTATCTCAAAAAAAAAACAAAAAAACCTGGTCATTGTCCAGCCATCCCTGCTTCAGGAAAGATCTCACAATCCTTCCAATTCTAAATGTCACAAACCCAGGAGTCCCTCTCTCCTGCCCTACATCCGAGCTTCGTGACCAGCATTGGTTATCTTCAATTTATCCCTCCACTCCCGGCCCTTCTCCAGCCCACTCTCTGCATCAAGATTCTGATTATATGGACCCCTTCGGTGGGCTTCCTTGCACTTTAACTCCTGATCGGGTTTGGCCAGTGGTGTTTTACTTATTTATTGCTCCATAATAAACTACTCCACAACTTAGTGACTTAAAAATGCCACCATTGTGTCATCTCTCAGAACTCGGTAGGTTGACTAGGGTCATCGTGGTCACCTGTGCCCTATATGATGTCAGCTTAGGCAGCAATCATCAGGGGATAACACACACAGTGGCGTTCTCATGCCCAGCAGCCTGGTGTGCTTGGCTAGAAGACTTGGACTCAGCCAAATTGGAAAGGCCGAAACTCTCTTTTTTCCAAGCTGTTTTAGGGCTTCTCCCTCTCCCCGTGGCCTTTCCCTGTGGTAGTTCCAACACAAAGTACCAGGGTTTCTTATACAGCAGCTCAGAGTCACCCAGACATCCAAAGCTAAAACTTGTAGGCCCTCTTAATTCTTCAGCTCAGAGCTGGCACGACGTCACTTCTGCCACCTTCTGTCGGTTAAAGTGGGTCACAGGACCAGCCCAGTTACGGTGTGGGAGCGCTGGAAGGCATGATTCATTGGGGCTGTCTTTGGAAACTAGCCACCCTTCTACTATTTGGCCCTCACAGTCTCTCTCACACGCAAAGTGAACCCTCCCACCTCCCATAACCGCTAAAGTCTCATCCCACTTCAGCCTGGGGCCCAGGCGTGAAGTCAAGTTACTCATCCACAAAATCTCATCCAGTTGTGGATGAGGCACTTGGGTGTGGCTCCTCGTGAACTAAAGACCTGTGAACTGAAGAGACACGTGATCTGCCCTCACATCCCCATCGTACCAGCAGGACACAGGAACTGGACACCACAGTACACACTCTCATTCCAGAAAGGGAGACCTAAAGCAGCCGCAGGTCCATAGCAATGCAGAATTCTGCTGGTCCAACTCTCCCTGCCCAGTAGGACCCGTGTGTTGATTAAAGCCCAGGCCTGCTTCCTGGGAATGGTGCTATCTGCCTCTTGGCTTAGTCCTGAGTCATCCTCTTTTCCATAAGAAATGGACCATGTCTGCTTGTTTTCTATATGCAGGAAGTTGGGCCACACAAGCTGCTTTAGTTTTTTTTTTTTTTTTTTTAGAGAGATGGAGTCTCACTCTATCCCCCTCAGTAGAGTGCTGTGGCGTCACAGCTCACAGCAACCTCCAACCCCTGGGCTCACACAGCAACCTCCAACTCCTGGGGTTAGGCGATTCTCTTGCCTCAGCCTCCTGAGTAGCTGGGACTACAGGCACCCGCCACAACGCTCGGCTATTTTTCTGTTTTGCGGTTCAGGTATGAACCTGCCACCTTTGGTATATGGGGAGGGTGCCCTACTCGATGAGCTCAGGCACCACCCTGTCTCACTCTACTGAGTCTCACTCTACTGCCCAGGCTAGAGTGCCATGGTGTTAGCCTAGCTCACAGCAACCTCAAACTCCCGTGTTTAAGCAATCCTCCTGCCTCAGCCTCCCAAGTAGCTGGGACTATAGGCAGTCACCACAATGTCTGGCTAATTTTTCTATTTTTAGTAGAGTTGAGATCTTATTTTTTTCCCAGGCTGTTCTTGAACTCCTGAGCTCAACCAATCCACCTGCCTTGGCCTGCCAGAGTGCTAGGATTATAGGCATGAAGCACTGTGTCCCACCCGAGTTAGTACAGTTATAAACTTTGTGAGTTTCTTATGCATCAAAGTAAAATCCACTCCATTAGACAAAAGTCACCCTTTCAGAGACAGGCTCTTTTCTGGTTTGCGCCCTATGGAGACTGCTAAGGGACAATGCCCTAAAATTCTTAGAAACCGGCTCGGCGTCTGTGGCTCAGTGGGCTAAGGCGCCTGCCACGTACACCTGAGCTGGTGGGTTCGAATCCAGCCCGGACCTGCCAAAAACAACAATGATGGCTGCAACCAAAAAATGGCCGGGCGTTGTGGCGGGTGCCTGTGGTCCCAGCTACTTGGGAGGCGGAGGCAAGAGACTCGTTTGAGCCCAGGAATTGGAGGTTGCTGTGAGCTGTGA
>CAUYON010104369.1:0-14476 GCA_963573935.1 Arctocebus calabarensis | reverse complement strand
ATCAACATAGCTTTCATCTCATTTACTTGATTATTGTGTTAAGACATTTATGTTCTACACTTGACAGATTTGACTTGTATCCTTGCAATATGCTCCACACTTTTGGTACTGCTGTTTATCCTCCCTCTATAAAACTTTGCTTCATAGGTGAGTTCAAATAGTTGATTTACCCATATTGACATAAGTAGCAACCCTGGTAATAAATACAATTTGTGAAACATGTATAAAATATTTTGTATGCTACTAGAATTTTCCTGCATCTATACAGTATATCTCTTATGGATTTGACCCAGCATTTTCCCCTTTGCCACAGAAATACACAGTGCTTTGGCAGCGCCTGTTGCTCAGTTGGTAGGATGCTGTCCCCATATACCAAGAGTGGCAAGTTCAAGTCCAGCTCTGGCCAAACTTCAACAAATATATAGGCAGGCATTGTTGTCGGCAAATGTAGTCTCCACTTCTTGGGTGGCTGAGGCAAGAGAATCGCCTAAGCCAAGGAGTTGGAGGTGTCTGTGAGCTGTGGGATGTTATGGCACTCTACTGAGGGCAAGAAAGTGAGACTCAGTCTCTATAAAAAAAAAAATAACAAATATTGGTACCATCGTAGCTCAAGGCAATGTAAGCTGCTAACAACAAGTGATTCTCCTTAGTTTATACTTCTCAGCAGCTTCGTGTACAGGCCAATGCCACCACTTCTGGGGAAGTATTGCACTTTTTTCTTGGACAACTTGGGTCTTACTATTTTACTCAGTCTGGTCTGAAAACCCCTATCTTCCAATGATCTTTCTGCCTTGACCTCTGAAATTTCTGGAATTATAGTTGGGAGCTATGTTGCTCATCCATGATTATGCTTTGGTGAAGGTTTTTTCTTGATAATACTCATAAATAAAAGCCCACAAATTAAAAAATAAAAACACTTTGCAGATATAATTCACACACTCCACAATTCACCCATTTCAAGTACAGAGTTCAAGACTACACATTCAGGGAACACTTGTATAATTTGTTACTAGAGATTTCCCCTTAAGGTGTAGAGGAGAAAGATAGAGGAATTAAGGAATCAAGGAAAGAAAATAATGCAGAGACAAGGACAATGGCAGAGAGAGAATTGGAGGAAGGAGGGATAGAGTGAGTGACAGAGAAGAGAACGGAGGGAGGGATGGAGGGAAACAAGAAAAGAGAAAATGACCAACCTTGGTGGCTCACACCTATAATCCAAGCTCTCTAGCAGGCTGAGATGAGTCTAGTTCTTGAATGAGCTGTTTCTGAGAATGGACTGAGGAAGAGTCAGACAATGTCTTTACTAAGAAGTGAAAAATCTTCGAAGCATTGTGATAGGCACCTGTAGTCCTAGACCCATGGGAGTCTCAGGCCGGTGGATTGCCCAAATCCTGGAATTGAAGTTTGCTATGATCTATGCTGAGGCCACGAAAAACTAGTCTGGGCCCAAAATGCAAAACATATCTCAAAAATACCCACACATACACACATACACAGACAAAGCAACAAACCAACCAACAAAAATTTTCATCATCTAAAAAGACTACAATTACCTTGATGTTTCAAGCAAAGTAGACAAGCATAAGACTTGTGAAACTATGATGGAATTGAGACTGTAGCCAGGCATAATAAATTTGTAAACTTCTTTCAAATGGATGTTTTGCAGTAGGTGTCAAACAGGTCCTTGAAATAGCACCCCATGGGCATTGAATATGGCTTACTGTGTAGGGTGTGGTTCCCATATATCAAAGGTGGTGAGTTTGAACCCCGTTCCAGCCAAACTGCAAGAAAAAATAGCAGGGTATTTTGGAAAGCTTCTGTAGTCGCAGGTACTCAGAAGGCTGGTGCAAAAGAATCACCTAATCTCAGGAATAGGAGCTTGTTATAAGCTGTGATGCCATGCCACACGTGTTGCCCTGTATCACCATCTTTAGGAATATCCTTATTCCTGCTAAAGATGTGGAGTGGCTGTCTGCATTTGTCATTGGGATAAACTGTTAAAATAGAGTGGGGTTCCTTTCTCCACATTCAATTCCCGTTTACAAAATTTTGTTTGTAAATCTGGCAAAGGGATTCAGCAACACTTCCTGTCTTTTCATGTCATGGATCTGTTAGAAAGTGGAAAAGTATGGTTTATACCTAGTGCTGCCCTGGGATGTTGTAGAATATGAACCCAAGCCCAAAGAATATAGAGTGATTTCACAGACCCAACAGGTACATTACACAATTCTCAGCTCTACTTTTCTTGAGATTTTATTTTGTTATCTAGAATAGGTTTGTTTTCTGATGGTTTGTGTCCCACTGAAGGTCCTCTCTTGAAATATAGTTAGGCTATGTGTCCAGGAGCATATTCCATACCTGCAGTTATTTATTCTGATCATGGGAAACATCAGCCTATCTGGAACTTTCCATCATTCCTGACCTCAAGGCCTTGTGTTTCCAAAATTTTGGCTTCTTGGCCTCATAGGAAATAGAAGAGTTATGTTGGGCCACATGTTAAACACTCAATCATTAATGAAACCTGATAAGCAAAAAAATAGAAGCCAGCACAATTGTGGTGATATCTTTCACTGCAGATATGAAAAAAAGTCCTGACATAATCCCTACAAGTCACTGGGGCCTGAAGATTGGACAACTACAAAGCCCCTGATAAGTTCATTTCTTAAGTAGAGCTCAATGACTTTTGTCATGCATGACTACATTATTTGGTTTCCCTGGGAGGCCAAAGAGGGCTGACCCCTGAACTCACTATTTGGAGACAATGCTGAGCAACTGCAAGACACCCTCAGTCCTGACAACAAATTTTATTTGTACTAAAATAGAAGAGGTTGTCAAGGATTGTGGCCCATACCTTTAGTTCCAGGTATTCCAGAGGGTAAGGCAGGAGGATTTCTTCAACCCAAGATTTGGATGTTGCTGTGGGCTAGTCTGATGCCAAGGAACTCTAGCCTGGGCAAGAGAGTGAGAGTCTGCCTCATGAAAAATAATGAGAGAGAGAGAGAGAAGAAAGTAAGAGAGAAAGAAAGAAAATTTCCAAGAGCCAATGTGCAAGGAGAGGTCAGTAGGCCAAAGAAATATGACACTACAAAAAGGAGGAGATTGATTGTGGCTCCCTGTGGTAGGATAACAATGAGTTAAGACAAATGGATTTGGGTTTGGTTTGTTAGGATATTGCCAGTTGATATGATGGGTAGGGGTTCTCCAGAGATTACTGATCCCTGGGAAGGGACTGATTACAGGAAAGGAATATTGGCCCTGATTGAAGGAGCCCAACATTAGAGGTAGAGGGTATACTCTGCATTTTTAGTGCACATATGAAAAACCTGATTTGACTCAGGAATTCACAGAGTGGGCAGTTTCTAGTGACTACAAGAATCTAAGATAATAAAGGGTCAGAGTTACATAAAATTCAAAGGGATGATTAATAGAGTTGGTAGGAAAAAAGGGAAACAAAATTTTTTCCTTAGAAAACAATTTCTCTAGTTGACATCTAATCTAGGGGGATTATTTCAACTCTAGATCCATGTTCAAATGTAAAAATGAGAGTTAAGTTCCCTACCAATGGCGGGGTCATGTTTGAACCCACCAACCTCAGTTTATGGGGCTGGGGCCATACCCACTGAGCCACAGGCTCCAACCTTTGCTTAGTTTCTTATTGGAAGATATATGCAACAAGCCAAAGGGGTGTTAACATGTCCAACTATTATGGTGCTGGAGTATATCAAGTTCCTCATGTCTGTTAGAGTGTCTTATAAACTGAGGCACATTCTGATTGGAAGCATAAATGATAATAATTGAAATCTCATCATATTGAGTGATACCTTTTATTAATATGAAGTGCTCATCCTTATCTTTACTTAATTTGTTAGTTTAAAGCCTATTGTATCTGTGAATAAAATTGCAACAGATGCTTTTTTTCTGATTTTCATTTGCCTGAATTATAGATGACCATCCATTCACCCTGAGTCTTTATTTATCTTTTAAGGCAAGATGATATTCTGGTACATGACAGATACATGGCCTGACTTTTGTATGCAGTCAGGCAATCTGTGCCTCTTCAGAGGACTATTTAAGCCATTGACATTTACTGAGAATATTGACAAGTCTGGTAGTATTTTGGGTTTTGATTTTTTCAAATATCCAGTGGACATTTTCAATCCTTTTGCCACAGTAGAAGTTGTAATTTGATCAAAAGTTTCTGAATGAGTTTACTTTTGTGATATATGATTATGATTGTGCTGGTCATTATGGAGGATAGGTCTGAGAATATACTGGAGAGCTAGTTTAGTTATGGCAAATTTCTTCTTCATGTGAATGTCATTAAAGTATTTAATTTCTCCATCATAAATGAAACTCAGTTTAACTAGATACAAGATCCTGGGTTGAAAGTTATTTTATTTTAGGAGGTGAAAATTCAATGACCACTCTCTTCTATCTTGAAAATTTTCACAAAGAAATATGCAGTCATTATAATATTATTCCACTTGTAGGTTATCCTTTTATTACATCTGGCTGCTTGCAGAATTTTCTTCTTCATATTAACTTTGGCGAGGTTAATTATAATGTGTCTGAGAGATGCATTATTTGGGTTGCGTTATGCTGGGGTTCTGAAACTGTCTGCTATCAGGATTTCCAAATCTCTTCCCATGTTTGTGAAGTTCTCCTCAATTGTCTCTTGAAATTGAACATCTGGGCCTTTTATGACATCCTAGTTGGCTTCAGGAATTCCCATAAGGCATATATTAGTTTTCTTCAAATTGTCTCAGAGCTCTCTGAGAGAATAATCTATTTTTGCTCTCCACTTCTCTTCCTATTTGAGCATTTGGGAGCATTAAGTAGCTTTATCCTCTATGTCAGAGATACTTTCTTCTGCCTGTGCCATTCTGTTCCTGAGGGATTCTACTGTACGTCTCAGTTCTCTGAGGGCTAAAAGTTCATGCTTCAATGTGTCAAAATATTTGGTGGCCTTGTCTTTGAATTCATTGAGACAAGTTTTGAAATGTTCCTTGAATTTCTAATTCCAACTTTGACTCCATTCTTTTAATCATATTTGCCATTCAAATTCTGAGTTTGATTTCTGACATCTCAGCCTTTGGTTTATGAATGGGGTCTTCTGGTGTGTTCACCTTGTTGTTCCTTAGGGGATTTGATCTAGTCTGATGATTAATGTTGTTGGAGTTTTTCCACTGACTTCGACCCATGATTATTTTTCACCATTTGGCTAGATGCACAGATAAGGTAAAATTGGGTTTGGGGCTCCTGGAGTAGTGATTAACCATCCCTTTGTGCAAGAGCTGGGACTGGTTACTGCAGCTTTTCCTCTACAGCATTGCAAATGATCTGTACAGTACTATGGCCTGAGACACTGGAGATCTGCTTGGTGTGATTGGGCTAAGTGGCTCTGTCTTGCTTTCATCTGGTGTCTGTCCAATCCTAGTGAATGAGCAACTCTTGGTTGAATTCTCAGCTTTGGAGAAATATCAGCAACTAAGATACCCTTCCCCCCTTGGGAAACAACTGGAAAAAGAAAATCAAACCATCCCACAAGAACACAAACAGAGCATAACCTTGGATAGTCCTCAGTTGATTGGCCCAGGTCAAGCGTTCCAAATCAATTGTGACAGCCAGATCACAGTCTCAAGTTCAAAAGGTGAACAGCAAATAGATAGCAGGCATCTACTGACAGGAGTACGAATTGTTCTGGTGCTCTGTGGAATCAGAAGGGCCCATGCAGCAAATGAATTATTCATGGAAGATTGATGACTCCTTCCCCACCTTACACCGCTGTCACACCTAGTCATTGGTAATGCCATAGGGCTGTGTCCCAGTTCCCTCCAATGAGCAGATGCTCTGGGGTTTGGCAACTTCCTGAGTCACAGGGAAATGTATATCTACTCGACCAGGCTGCCACACTCTGCCACCAGCTTTCAGGGGTTGAAGCCTGACAACCTCGGTTCCTTCATGGAAACTGGGGAGTTTCACTCTGTTTAAGCCCTGCCTCACATTGATGTTGCTGCCACTTATATCCTCACAGAATTGGCATTTTCTGTCCAAGCTACATTGACCTGTGGGCCAGGCGCTGTTTGAATTCACTGAAATTGTGACTCAGCCCTGCCCTGTGCCACTGCCACTTCACAAATTATTTAGGTGAGAGAGAGGGTGGCTGGATCTTCCCCCATGTGGATTGTTGGTGTGGACAGACAGCTGGGGGGGTACAGCGAGATGCTGGATTGCTGAAATTAAAATGTAAATAGGATCCATGGAATCTGCTAGAGAAATTTTCGTGCCATTGTTGAAGTGGTGACAGTGGCAGCAGCAACCAGCCCCTCCCCCACAGAGGACTGCAGTTCCCAGTTCATGGAGGAACTAGGTGTTTTGTGGAAACATCGGTGAAGTGTGGACGCCTTAGCAGAAATTCAGGACCAGAGAGGGGTACCATTTGGAGAGGCAGGGGGCTAGGCAGCCTGATAGAAAATTAAGGGGAAAGAATCCGACCTAGGAACAGACACATTTTGAAATGTGGAAAATGGTGACCCACCATGGGCACCTTTTTCCAGAACAGCAGGTGTGAATGAATAAAATTAATCATACCTGGTGGGGAATATTAGTATAGACAGGCACTTCGGGGTGTGCAGTGAACTGGAAGATTTCTGGTCTCAAATGTGTAATCTTGAGCCATGGACACTGACAGAAAAATCTCAGACCCACTGCTGAAGCGGCAGCAGCCAGGGGCAACCAGCTCCTCCCACACAGAGGATTGCAATTCTCAGTTCATGGGCGAAAATGGGTGCTGAGTGGAGAAGTTGGTGAATCATGGACTCCTGCACCCAATCTGGAGGTCAGATAGGGGTGTCATTGGGAACAGAAGAGCTGAGGTTGGGCAGCCAGTTGGAAAACAGACATATTTTGAAATTTGAGAAATGGCCACGACAGGCACCTTCTTCTACAGGCCAGATATGGTAGTAACCGTGGTAACAAAGTAAACCGTGAACCAAGTATAAGCCTGGGAACTGCTAACAACGCCACGTGGTGTCCAGAATGTATATTGCAATATAAATATATTTCTACTAAAGTTTACTAAAGTTGATCCCTACTCCATATATATATATATAATATATATAATATATATATATATATACACACACACACACACACATATATATATATAAACAATATTTTAGTGGTTGGTGTTTTTTTTCTTCTCTTTTTTCATCCTTTTCCTGTTGGAGTAATTGTTAATTTTCTTTTAATTTTTATTCTTTCCTTATTAATAATGTACAATTTTCTTTTCTTTTCTTTCCTTTTCTTTTCTTTTCTTCCTTTTCTTCCCTTCTTATGGTTGCTGAGAGTGCTTACGTCATATGTTTAGAGTTTTTTTGCTTTTTTTTTAAATTATCACTTCTGTTGTAGTTGTTTTTTTGTCTGTATGTGCAGTTGTTTCTGATTTTCCCTGCATCTGTTTGCTGGTGTGTCTGGTAGCCTTTTTGTCTGTTTATTTGCTCATTTGATTTCAATATGTTTTGTGTTTTGCTAAATCCTTGGGTTGGCTACTTTCCCTAACAACAATTTTCACATTAAACAAGAACAAGGGTGCTTGGGGGATGATGGTTGACAGGAGCCAACTTTCAACGGAAGCTCCAGTCCAGATGGAGAGATAATGGCCAGAAAGAACACAAAAAAGCTGAAGGAGGGGAGCTGAGCTGAGATAAGAGAAAGATAACTGCACGTCTTCCCTGCCAAGGCAAGCTTCAACTCCAAGGAAACATATTTCAGAGGGAATTTCTAGAAGTTGGGACTCCTCCAGGGAGCCTCTGCTGTGAGCCCAGGAATTATCTTGTCTGGCAGGAAGTTTAAACAAATATTTTCCTTGCCACCTTGAACTTCTAGTTTTCCCATCCACACTAACCTGGTGGTCTAGAAGTCCAACCTCTGCAGAGACCACAATGTCTGCACTTCTTGGCTAGAACTAAGCATTGCATATATGGAGGCAGTGCAGCTGTGCTGTATCTGTGAATCCAATAACAGTACGGAAAGACATAAAGGGAAAGGTGACTGACCTGCTCCTGAGAAAGTGTATCTCAACAGCAGGCAGAGGATTGGGTATCTGTACTAGGGGTGGAGACCCTGGAACTGCTGAGGTGCATGAACCCAAGTGGAGACATCTCACACCCAACACCAGCATTAGTAGAGTGATCTGGCTGGGGTATAATTTGGGAGTAATCTCCACAACTCTGTGGTGTACCAGAGGGAACCAGACCTCACACTGTAGGGGTACCAGAACTACATAACAGTGTCAACAAAGGTGCAGTGGCTGAAGGAGAAATTCTTTTGCTGTCAGGATATCCTCAGGTTCAGATTGAGCTCAGGTGGAACTTTCCCCAGGTACCATTGAGCACCTGAGGCGAGCAGGCTACAGCTTCCCCGGCTGGATGGTGGTAGAAGGTGGTAACCATGAGGAGGAGTCGGTGATCTTACTTTCATTCTGGCAGCCACATATTCCTGGCACGTTTGCTTATTGCACAGAACTTGGCCACAGAGACTGGGTTAAAAGAGATTGACAGTGGTGCTACCAGAGACTGGGGTTACCAGAGTCCAGTAGTGAAGGTTGAGGAAAGAAACATCAAAACCCTTGCTCCAAACCTTCTACTGTATGGGCCTGTCTGACTCCTTGCAACACCAGAGGTGCTCAAGCCATACTTGAGCTACCAGTAAACTCCTAATATCTAGTTGTTGGAGACCTTTTGAACCCTCCAGCTAGAGAGTGGGTGCTGTTAGGGACAATTGTTTTGAAATTCTTGAACCAGACAAATCATCCTATGACCCTACAAGGTGATACCTTGGTTTTGTTGTAGTGGGAAGGTTTGATTTTTTTTTCTTCCAGGTATTACCTGTGGGGGATGGGAGGTCATTATTGCTTGTATTTCTTCAATGCTGAAACTGCAACCCAGAGTCACTGATTCACTAGGATTGGAAAGAGATCAGATGAATACAAGACAGAGCCACCTACCCCAACTACACCAATCAGGCCTCTAGAATCACAGACTGGAGTATTATACAGGTCCTTTGCAAAATTGTGCTGGAAAAGCTTCAGTCCCCAATTCCAGTTCCTTGGTGAAGGGCTGGTCAACCCCAACCCCAGAAGTCTCCAATCCAATTTCACCTTACCTGCTCATCTATAAACAGAGAAAAACAATCATGACAGCGGAATCAGCAGAAAAGCCATGGCAACATGAAAAATAAGAACAGTTCAACCCCCCACACAAAGAATGACAAACCAGCCAAACTGATGGCTGAGATGTCAGAAATCTAATTTAGAATTTGGATGGCAAGTAAGATCAACAGAATGAAGTAAAGTTGAAGTTAGAAATTCTAGGAATAATTCAAAAGATGTGTTAATAATTCAATGAATTCAAAGACAAAATCATCACAGATTTAGACACATTGAGAAAAGAAGTTTCAGGCCTCCACGATATGAGAAATACAGTAGAATCTATCAGTATCTGAATGGATCAGGCAGAAGAAAGGATTTCTGACACTGAAGACAAAGCTCTCAAAGGCTCCAAGAGGAAGAGAAGTAGAGAATAAAAACGGATCATGCTCTCAGGGAGATCTGGAATAATTTGAAGAAAACTAATATTTGCCTTATGGGGATCCCTGAAGGTATCTGAGTAGCTTTGCAAGGCACAAAGAATCTTCTTCATGAGATTATGAAAAAGACCATTCTAGACAGGCCAAGAGATACTGAAATGCACATAGCAGACATTTTCTGAACCACAGCATGACTCAACCCTAATAAGACATCCCCTAGGCACATCATAATTAATTTCACTAAAGTTAATGCTAAGGAGAAAATTCAGAAAGCAATGAAATATAAAAAAAAACATAACCTACAAGGGGAAGAATATAAGCATGACTGCAGATATCTCTGCTGAAATCTTCCAAGCTAGAAGAGAGTGTTGATCGACTTTTAATATCCTAAAACAAAATAACTTTCAATTGACTCAGTGCCTGTGGCTCAGCAGGCTAAAGCGCCAGCCACATACACCTGAGCTGGCGGGTTCGAATCCAGGCTGGGCCTGCCAAACAACAATGAAGGCTGCAAACAAAAAATGTCCAGGCGTGGTGGCGGGTGCCTGTAGACCTAGCTACTTGGGAGGTGTAGGCAAGAGACTCTCTTGAGCCCAGGAATTGGAGGTTACTGTGAGCTGTGAAGCCACGACATTCCATCCAGGGTGACGCTTGAGGCTCTGTCTCAAAAAAAATAATAATAATAATAACTTTCAACCAAGGATCCTGTATCCAGATAAACTGAGTTGCATTTATGATAGAGAAATTAAATAATTCAATGACATTCACATGTTGAAGAAATTTGTCATAACTAAACCAGTTCTACAGAATATCCTCAGGCCTATTCTCCATAATGACCTGCACAATACTACACCACAAAAGTAAACTCACTTTGAAACTTTTGATCAAATTCCATCTTCCACAATGGTGAAAGGATTAAAAATGTCCATTGGTCTCTCAAAAAACTCAATACCCAAAATTATACCAGATCTATCAATATTCTCAATTAATTTGCATTGCTAAAATTACACTCTAAATTTGCACAGGCTGGCTGGATACAAAAACTCAGGACAGATATCTGCTACATAGAAGAAGCTCATCCTACCTTAAAAGATAATTAAGACTCAGGGTGAAGGGATGGTCATCTATATTCCAGGAAAATGGAAACAAGAAAATAGCAGGTGTTGCAATCTTATTCGCAGACACAATAGACTTTAAACCAACAAAAGTAAGGAAAGATAAGGATGGACACTTGATATTTGTTAAGGGCAAGACTTAATATGAAAAGATTTCAATTGTTAATATTTATGCATGCAACCAGAATGCACCTCAATGTATTTATTTTTATTTATATATATATTTATTTATTTTTATTAAATCATAGCTGTGTAAATTAGTGCAATCAAGGGGTACAGTATACTGCTTTCATGTACAATCTGAAATGTTTTCATCAAACTGTTTAACATAGGCTTCATGGCATTTTCTTAGTTATTGTATGAAGACATTTGTATTCTGCATTTAGTAAGTTCCCGCTGTACCCTTCTAAGATGCACCATAGGTGTGGCCCCACCAATTACCCTCCCTCCACCCCAACCTCCCCCATCCCCTCCCTACTCATGTCCCTTTACCCATATTCTTGTGCTATAGTTGGGTTATACCCTTCATACAAAAGCTATAAATTAGCTTCATAGTAGGACTGAGTAATTGGATACTTTTTCTTCCATTCTTGAGATACTTTGCGAAGAATAATATGTTCCAGCTCCATCCATGTAAACACAAAAGAGGTAAAGTCCTCATCTTTCTTTAAGGCAGTTTAATATTCCATGGGGTACATGTACAACAATTTATTAATCCATTTGTGGGTCAATGGGCATTTGGGCTTCTTCCATGACTTAGCTATTATGAATTGGGCTGCAATAAACATTCTGGTACAGATGTCTTTGTTGTAGTGTGATTTTTGGTCTTCTTGGTATATACCTAGTAAAGGACTTACAGGGTTGAATGGCATGTATATTTTTAGATCTCTAAGAACTCTCCAAACATCCTTCCAAAAGGAATATATTAGTGTGCATTCCTACCAGCAGTGTAGAAGTGTTCCCTTTTTTCCACATCCACACCAACATCTCTGGTTTTGGGATTTTGTGATATGGGCTAATTTTATTGGAGTTAGGTGATATCTCAAAGTAGTTTTGATTTGAATTTCTCTGATGATTAAGAATGATGAGCATTTTTTCATGTATCTGTAGGCTGTGCACCTGTCTTCTTTGGAGAAGTTTCTCTTCAAGTGCTTTGCCCACGCTGAGATGGGATCACTTGTTCTTTTCTTGCTAATACCTTTGAGTTCTCTGTGTATTCTGGTTATTAAACCTTTGTGGGAGGCATAACTTGCAAATATTTTCTACCATTATGAGGGCTGCCTACTTGCAATACTTACTATGTTCTTAGTTGTACAGAAGCTTTTTAGTTTGATCAGGTCCCAGTAGTGTATTTTTGATAATGCTTCAATTGCCTAGGAAGTCCTCCTCATAAAATATTCACCCAAGCCAATTCCTTCAAGAGTTTCCCCTGCACTTTCTTCTATTTTTTTGATAGTTTCATGTCTTGAGTTTAAATCTTTAATCCAGTGAGAATCTACCTTAGTTAATGGAGAAAGGTATGGGTCCAGTTTTAGTCTTCTACAGGTTACCAGCCAGTTCACCCAGCACCATTTGTTAAATAGGGAGTCTTTTCCCCACTGAATGTTTTTAATCGGCTTGTCAAAGATCAAGTAATGGTAAGTAGCTGGATCTCTTGGTTCTCTTGGTTCTCTTGTTTCTCATCTCTTGGTTCTCTATTCTATTCCAAACATCTACCTCTCTGTTTTTGTGCCAGTACTATGCTGTTTTGATCACAATCAATTTATAGTAGAGTCTCAGGTCTGGTATTGTATTCCTCCTGCTTTGTTTTTATTTCTGAGTAATGTCTTCGCTATTCGAGGCTTTTTCTGATTCCATATAAAATGAAGTATTATTTTTTCGAGATCTTTAAAATATGACAATGGAGCTTTCATGGGATTTGCATTAAAATTATATATTTCTTTGGGTAGTATAGACATTTTAACAATGCTGATGCTTCCTAGCCATGAGCATGGTAAAATTTTCCATTTGTTAACATTTTCAGCTATTTCTATTCTTAATGTTTCATAGTTCTCTTTATAGATATCTTTCACATCCTTTGTTAGGTAAACTTCCAAATATTTCATCTTCTTTGGCACTTCTGTTAAAGGAATAGAGTCCTTGACTTTTTTTTGGTTTGACTATTGATATATACAAAGGCTACAGATTTATGGGTGTTGATTTTATAGCCTGAGCTATTGCTGTATTCCTTGATCACTTCTAAACATTTTGTAGTAGAATCCCTGGACTTTTCTAGATATACAATCATATCATCTGTGAAGAGTGAAAGTTTAATCGCTTCTGACCCTATGTGTATACCCTTGATTGTCTTTCTTCCCTTATTGTAATGACTAAAACGTCCATTACAATGTTGAAGAGCAATGGAGACAATGGGAAACCTTGCCTGGTTCCTGATCTACTTGGAAAATGGTTTCAATTTAACTCCATTCAATACGATATTGGCTGTTGGTTTGCTGTAGATGTCCTCTATCAGTCTGAGATATGTCACTTCTATATCATTTTTTTTAAGTGTTTTGATCATGAAGAGATGCTGGATATTGTCAAAGGCTTTTTCTGCATCAATTGAGAGAATCATATGGTCCTTAATTTTTAATTTGTTTATGTGCTGAATTACATTTATAGATTTACGTATATTGAACCAACCTTGTTACCATGGGATAAAGTCCATTTGGTCATGGTATATAATTTCTTAGATATATTGTTGTATTCTTCTGGTTAGTATCTTGTTAAATATTTTTGCATCAATATTCATTAGTGATATTGGTCTATAATTTTCTTTTCTTTTGGAGTCTCTCCCTGGTTTAGGGATCAAGGTGTTATTTGCTTCATAGAATGTGTTGGGTAGTATTCCTTCTTTTTCTATATTTTGGAATAGGTTTAGTAACATAGGTACTAGTTTTTCTTTAAAGGTTTGGTAGAATTCTGATGTGAAGCCATCTGGTCCCGGGCTTTTCTTTTTAAGGAATTTTGTATCATTGATGCTATTTCAGAACTAGATATAGGTCTGTTCAACATTTCCACTACATTCTTGCTAAGTCTTGGTAGGTGGCATGCTTCCAAGTATTGGTCAATTTCCTTCAAATTTTCATATTTCTGAGAGTAAAATTTCTTTTAATATTCGTTAAGGATTTTTTTTTATTTCTGAGGGGTCTGTTGTTAGTTTATCTTTACCATTTCTGATTCAAGAAATTAGAGATTTTACTCTTTTTTTCCTGATTAAGTTATCCAAAGGTTTATCTATTTTATTGAATTTTCCATAAAGCTTATTGATGTATTGATATGTTGTATCATTCTTTTGTTTTCAATTTCATTTAATTCTGCTCTAATTTTGGTTATTTCTTTTCTTCTTCTCAGTTTGGGGTTGTAATGTTCTTCTTTCTCCAGTTGCTTAAGATGTCCCATTAAGTTGTTAACTTCCTCCCTTTCCATTTTCTTGAGGAAGGCTTGCAGTGCTATAAAATTCCCTCTTAGGACCGCCTTTGCAGTATCCCAGAGGTTCTAATAATTCATGTCTTTACTGTCAATTTGTTCCCAAAATTTGATAATTTCCTTCCTAATCTCGCCTATGACCCAGCTATCTCTCAGCATAAGTTTATTTAGCTTCCATGTTTTTGTATGAGTATGCAGATTCCTGTTGTTATTGAGTTCAACTTTTATTCCATGATGGTCGGAGAAGATGCAAGGAATAATTTCTATTCTTTTAAATTTGCTGAGATTAGACTTGTGACCTAAGA
>CAUYON010104365.1:0-53064 GCA_963573935.1 Arctocebus calabarensis | reverse complement strand
CCGCTCCCAAGCCGGGAGAACTGCACCGACCAGCAGCAACCCACGCCCTGTCCACACCCCTCGAGAAAGTGTTCAAGAATCTGGACTCCATGGGGGACAGACCTCCAGACCTCAGGGTGGGAGGGAGGGGAGTGCCGGGAGTTCCAACTTGCAGGTAGAGAATATATACAGTTTTATACAGCTTTATGCCTGGCAGGAAAGTGCCGCGGCACCCTAGTGGGGGAATGAGGTCCAGTTTTTAGAGGGTCTCTCCCATGGGGTAGAGTGGGAGGACATCTGAACTCTGCTCGCTTGTTTGTATGGAGGTATGGAGTATACTGCGAGCTGTTCTCTTGGGGGAGGGGACTCCCATCTGCTTGGTGATGTGCTCTGTACCTTTTATTTGTATCCTTGGGGTCGCAGGTCACTCCAGCAGGGTTGATGTGCATTCCTCAACCTTGTCTCTTGGCTCAGCTCCAAACCATTGGCTTTCTTGCTAAATTTCTGTCCTTTAACTCTCCTTCTAAGTGGGAGCGTCTGCAGAAAGCTGGCTGCAGACTGCCATCTTGGCTCCTTCCATTTAACTTTTCAGGGGCATCCTGTTTATTTAAGACATTTGTCTGTATCCAGAATTTAGTAAGAATGGAAGTGAGTAGTTAATCAGATACCCAGCATTTACTAAATCCTTGCAGGAGGGAGTGGGGCCTTGCCAGAGACCTGGCCTAACTCTGCTGCTGCCTGCCCCTGCTGGCTGACCTTGCACGGCTCAGCACTTCTGATTCTGCATCCTGTGGTTTGGAGAATTTAAAAAGCATCATGTAAAGTCCTCTGTATGGCTTAAGGGATCTGAGTTAGGGTACTGCACATTGTAACACTGCTAGAAACAGGAGGAATTCTATATGTTGTTATGTGTGATTCTTTGCAATGGACTTGTTTTTATATTTTCAGTGGCAGGTGAAGCTTGAGAGTCACAGATGTGGGGCTGCAGAGACTTGTACAGACTCACCCTTTCCATCTTTGTGGGCAGCCAGAGAGACGGGAAACACCTATGGGTTTGTTCCACCCACCTAAAGTGTGGAGGGGTTGCACCATAATTTCAAGGTCATGTTCCTCTAGCTCAGGGTTCTCAACTGTGGTGCTATTGATGTTTTGGGACTGAATAGTTCTTATCTGGTAGGGGCCAGTAGCAACATCCCCTAAGTCAGTGCTTCTCAACCTTCCTAATGCCACAACCCTTTAATTTGGTTCCTCATGTTGTGGTGATCCCCAACCATAAAATTATTGAAGTAGCAATGAATATAATTTTATGGTTGGGGGTCACGACAACATGAGGAACTGTATTAAAGGGTGGCAGCATTAGGAAGGTTGAGGATGAGTGCCCTAAGTTGTGACAACCAAAATGCCACCAGACAATGGCAAGTGACCACTGGGGTCTAAACCTGCCTCCTTCCTCAACCCCAAAGTGAAGCCACTGGACTGGGCATGACCTCCCTTGGAAGGCCAGGGACAGCTGCGGCTGTGGCCTTTGATGGCTTATCATGATACTTTTATTTGAAGCTTTTGGTCTAAAAATACATGTGGCTTGATAAAAAGGAAATATCATGTGGCTAAAAAAATAAAAATCTTTAATAGGTTGGCAAGTTCAAGCAGACAAAACTGTTATTTCAAGATAATTAAATTTGGCCTAATTTTTTTTTTTTAATCAGAAAAAGGAAAGGGTAAAGGCCATTCTCCAGAGATGCCTTTATTCTTCCGTCCCACTATTCTCCGAGTTTGTATCTTGCCCATTTCACTTTGCTTAGCCAGGACACTCTGAGGAACCCAGAGAGACAAGTCTCTGTGCCCTAGAACTGATGTACCAGAGAGCTCTTCCCCCATGAGGAGCAGGAACAGCAGGGCTGGCTGACCTCTGCAGGCCAGGCTGTAAGGGGGAGGCTGTGGGGTGGGCCCTAGGAGGCAGTCGGGGGGTAGTGGGAGAGGATGGGGCAGGGGCTGGGTGTTTTCTTTTAGGGTTTAGAATAATAGGTTGGAGTGGGCCCCACAGCATAACTGAGGGGGAACCAGGTTTTTATCACTCTCTGGGACCACCAGCACCTAGCCCAAGACTTGGCATGTAAGCGTCTCATTTGGGGCATTTGGGGTTGAATGCACGAGACCTCTGTGATAATGTAGACCTGGGATTACACACTCCAGTGCCTGCCGGGGCTGTGGGGTGGGCAGGTGGCTCTAGGACTAAGCTCGTAGTGAGCTGCCCTGCAGAGTGACCATTTCCCTGCATGAAGCACACCCACTATTCCTCATTTTTCATTTCGTCTTTCTCAAACCCTTCTCCTTGCTCTTCTCTCTGGTGAGACAGAGGTCAAGGCCAACATGTGTAGCATATTTCTGGGAAGAACTGAAAGCTTCGGTTTCAAATGTCACGAGCACTGGGTCCTCATTTTTTGTTGGAGTAGTTTGACAACCCTTTGGCAAACACAACCAGCACGTTGTGACAATTGCTGAGGTTCTCTTTGCTTGGAAGGGACATTTATTAAGTCTTACAAAACCTGAAAGGATTATTTTCAAACATCAAAATCATATTCTTTTTCTTCTTGAGACAGAGTCTCACTATGTCACCCTTGGTAGAGTGCTATGGCATCATAGCCTACAGCAACTTCAAACTCTTGGGCTCAAGCAACTCTCTGGCCTCAGCCTCCTGAGTAGCTGGGACTATAGGCACCTGCTACAACACCTGGCTATTTTTAGAGACAAGTCTTGCTCTGGCTCAGGATGGTCTCCAACCTGTGAGCTCAGGCAATTCACTGAGCTGTGAGTGTGAGTGCTGGGATTACAAGCATGAGCTGCTGTGCCCAGCCCCTCAAAATCATATTCATAGAGCAATACTTTATAAGTTGAAAACATCCCAAGCCCTTCAGCAGGTCAGACTAAATGTTTTCTTAATATGTGAAAACAAGGTCTTTTTCAATAAAAGAAGTGGTTGAGTAGGAAATGTAAGGTACACTTAATAAGAGCAGCCAAGTGTCTTCATGGAGATGAACGTCCATCCATTGAAGGCCACGGGAGGGAGATGTGGAATGAGTCTCCTTCCATTATATTTCGGATGACTGCTTTCCGTCTCATTTGTTCAGGGGAGCCCATGAGTAGCGAGCACTTTCATCGAGCTGTCAGTGTGAATGATGAAGATTTGCTTGTTCGGATCCTTCAAGGAGGGTGAGAGAAGTCGGCTAGGTTTTTTTTTTTTTTAAATGCCCATAAAGTGCATGGCAATACGTGATGCCCCTTTCTTTTGTTTTCCTAAAAACTCTCACGCCTTTGAAGCTGCCTCCAAAATTGATCTTAGGTGTTTGGTGTGAGTTAAGAAAGATGCTCACAGGCCTCATGTAAGCAATTCGATTTTGTAATTATTTAATGAGAATTGTAAAGGGAAATGACAAGCCTGGTTGTCACATTTTTCTTCCCACAAATAATTTCTGCACCTTGATTGTTTGCCACGGTGTTTAGGTACCTTCCTCCCCTAGGTGCTCACAACCCATTCCAGATGAATTTAGAGAATCACTAAATCAGCTGCTTTCCAATTTAAAATGGAGCGTTACAGGAAATCCCGTGACTACATGGGGATGTTTGAAGCTGCCGCCTCAGTGAGAAGTAGACAGAGATGTCCAGGTTTCTTTCTAATCAGTAGTTGTCAGCACCTGATTTGTGAATTGGGGCTCTGTAAGTAGGAGCAGAGATGGTGCCCACAAAAAGCTAAAGCTTCTAAGCTGACATTCAGACCTCTGCTTTCCTCCTTAATCCGCATCACGTATACCCAGTAGGTGAGGTGGGACTGGAGGGCAAAGCTTGGGTCTCCATCAATGTAGCCTGGGGTTGGGGTCGGGGGGCGGCCTGGGCCAGTGCTGGGAAGAGATGGAGGTGCTGTCCTGAGCTAATCTAAGGAAGCTGCGCTCGGCAGAGATGCCTTATTGGATGGCGGAATGGTTTTGAGTTGAAGGGAGTGCTTATCTTAAGTGAAATTATAGCACTTTTCTCTTCTTATAAATTTGAATCCTTTAAAATATTAGGCAGGCAGTCTGAGACAACACAAACTTAATGGTCCAGAAGAAATTGGAATTTTCGGTAAAGAGAGCCCCTTTAGCCACCTGTGCCCTGCGAGAGCCACCAGCTGAGTCCACAGGGAGCTGTGCTGCGTGCGTTAATCTCTCTTCTCTGTGTTTCCCCCAAGCCACATTAACGTTGATGTTCCCAATAAGTTTGGCTTTACTGCTCTGATGGTTGCTGCCCAGAAAGGATACAGCAGGTACGGCTCTTCTTTTCTTATCTCTCTGAGTGAGTGGTCAGGAGAGGGCTGGGAGGGAAAGGGCAGCAGAGGAACTGGCTGCCTTTCCCTTTTCACAGTTGTACCCTAGTATTACAAATGCAGCTGTGTCTATCTCAAAGTTACACGATCTGCCGAGAGAATGGAAACTATATAATTGTGTGTTAAGGAAGACAGGTAGCCAATCACCCTCATGCCACGTGTTGTATGTGTCCCGCGAAAACTGGTTATTTGAATTTGAATTTCTTTAAAAGAAAAAAAAAAAAGGTGGAGGAGGGAGGGAGATTCTGGAAGAGTCCCCTGGTAGGTTGCTAAGATATGATTTTCACTGATTCCACACAGAGACCGCATTGATACTAATACCTTATTTTCAATCATATTTGAATTACTAAAATGGCATTTGAAAAAATAGAAATGTGTTTTCAAAAGATGCTGCCATTTGAGAATATATTAAAAATGTCCATTAAAAGGAGAGGGAACTATTTCGAGAGTCCCAATTTGTTTCCTGTGTTTTAGTGTGATTTACTTGAATAATTCATGTGAAAGGTAAAAGCCCATGTTTTGGGGGAGGAGAAATAGTTTTCTGGTTACTAGTAAAAGCAGCTGGTTTGTGAAGATGGCGAGGGAAGTGCTGCAGAGATGTGATTCATCTGCACCGGACCGTCGTGGGTGCCGAGGCATCGAAGTGACCTGTCTAGCTACAGCTGTGTTCGTTTCCTTCAGGCTTGTGGAAATCCTGGTTTCTAACGGCGCCGATGTGAATCTGCAGAATGGGAGTGGCAAGGACAGGTAGGAGGAGGGACGTGGCCCCCATGTGCTTGTGTTCATAATTGCATCGTGAGGCTTGTGCCCAGAGGGTTTCTGATTTAGCCCAAGTATATATTTTTAGTTTCTTTTGACTGTTCCAAGAGGTGGGGAGGTCCCACAGCAAAGATGGTGATGACAAAAGCGGGCTTGTTCATTTATTCTCCCACTCATCAGGGCGCTCGCGGGCCCCTGTTATAATCTGTGTAAAGGTCTCTAGCTCAGAGCATGGGGCACAACTGAGGGTTCACCACCTGTGTAATGGGTCACGACTGTAAGTGCCTGTCCCTGGCACTTTGTCCCTCTCTTGGGGCCCTCACTGCATTTCAGCCCTGTTTACTAAGAATCGTGGGCATTTGTAAAGAAGCAAACAAATCTCTATCAGAGATACAGCTGAGGAATTCTCTAAGGTAATGGGGCAGACAGACATTTGGGGAGCTGAGTGCGTGATAGGAAAAGTTCATGGAAAAAACACAGCACTTACAAAAGATAGACAAAAGCATGTTTTTGAAAGGCTTAAAGGTACTTGCTAATCTAGTAATTAGATTTAATTAGCTAATTTGCTCTAACCCATATTCATTGAATGATTACCGCACACCAGGCTCGGTGCATGGTGCTTGGGTAGAAGGGTGAGCAAAATGCAAAGCCTTGGGTCAGGGGCTTGTTCTGGTCACATGACACACACAGGCGGAAGGTTTGGGTGCTGCAAACCCAGGTCCGGGGAACAGCTCTGAACACTGATCATAGATAGCAGGGAACACCAATTAATCTCTCAAATCAGAAACCCGGCCTGCTCTGGTCTCTGTATACAATGGGGCAATAAATTTCAAACAAAATTTTAGAAATCACTTATAAATTAAAAAAACATTTTTCAAATAAGTCTCATGTTAACTTCAGATCTAAGCTGTCAACTCAAGAAGCCTGAAAAGAATAATACCAACTCAAAAGGAAAGAAGAAAAGGGAGTAAATATAAGGAGAATAGGAATAATAAAAGAATTCAAAGTAGAAATTGATTAGTTAAAAGTAGATTACTGAGAAATGTAAGAGTTGCCGCAGAGAAACCTATATAAGAAAATAGACCAATCTATTGTAAATCTAAGAAAAAAGAAATGAAATTAGAAATTTGAAAGAGGACAATAAAAATGGTTATCAATGAAACCTAAACATGAAATCAAAATGGCATGTTCATATCCATGATAGATTTGATAATTTCGTTGAAATGGATACTTCTTATGAGAAAATTTAAGCCACTAAAATCAAACCAAGAGATAGGAAATATGAAATGACAAATATCCACACAAAAAATTAGAAAATGTATTTAAAAATTACCTCCAGTCTGGGCTCTGTGGTTTGCCTGTCCTGTCAGTGAGCTTGGGGAGACTGGCGAGTGGTGCTGATAACCTTGAACCTGTCCAGAGCAGAGAGAAGCTGGACAGCTATAGAGGACAGCCTTATTGCTAAAACCCAAGAGGGAGAGACAGGAAGCTATTTGCATGTTTGGATGAATGTGGGTGTTTATTAATCTCTTCTGACCCAATTCAGAGGGGCCTTCAGGAGGGTAAGGCTGTCTCATATGAAGACGTTTCTTACACTTCCCAGCAGTAGATTAAGGGTGAAACCTGTATGTGTGTAGATGCAAAACAAAAATTAGGCATAACTCAGCATTTTTTACTAGTTAAAAAGATAACCTTATTTTTAAAGTGAAGGGTATTTTCTGCCTTTGGGCAATGTCTAGCACGTGACACGGGAGGCAGGACGCATGTGTTGAGTGAGTGTTGCCTTTGATTTGCAACATACACAATTTGTTTGACCATCTCAGATGATCAACCCATGCCCTTCTTAGTGTTAGAACCCTTTTCAAAATTAGTAATATTGCCCATGAGAATAGTTAAGAGAGCAGGCAGACCCAGAGAGCGTGGTGTCAAATACTGATCCCTCTGTGGAGGTGGTGTGTGGCCTTGGGCAGGCGACTAACCTCTCTACACCTCAGTTTCACCATATAGTGGTTCCCAACCTTCCTAATGCCTCAGCCCTTTAATACAGTTCCTGTGAGTCACAAGCTTTAGATTGAACACCGTTGATCTAGAAGATAAAAGTAGATGGAAGTACTAATAGTGTTGTCATGAGCATTTAATGTGTTATGTGGAAAATGTATAAACTGCTGCCTGATATATGCATATAGTAAATACAAGTTATGTTTTGTTATTTTGTGATTAGACAGTATTTTGGAAATCTGATAAATTGAGTAAGGTATGAAATAAGTATAACTTCTTCCCTACAGAACCCAAGAGAATTAACTTTGAAATACTTGGACTTAATAAGGAGCTTCAGTAAAGAGGATAGCTGCAAGGCAAAGAAAATTTCTTGAAAACCTGTGATTTCTGGGGAAAGTAGAATAAAAAGACTAAGAAAAGTAGAACACTTGCATGAAAAATTAAATCTGTCAAACTTTACTGAGAGAGACAGAAAAGATTTAAAAAATAAAGACATATACCATATGCCAGAGTGGCGAGATTGACTATTAGACAATCTTCCATTTTTCTCAAATTAATATAAAGATTCATTGTAGCCTCAAATGGAATCATTCTTGGGAACCTGTCAAAATAATCTTAATTTATCTGGAAGAACAAATAGATGATGATACTACTAAAGCTTGAAGTACTTGCCTTGACAGTTACTAAAATGCCTAGTAAAGTTATAGTAATTAAAGTAAGTGTGATACTGGCACAAATAGTTAGGAAAAGGTAAGTAGAATGGAATATAAAATCATTTTGGCTCAAGTGATTCTTTTGCTTCAGCCTCTTGAGTGGCAGAGACTATAGGCACCGGCCACAACGCCTGACTATTTTTAGAATCGGGGTCTCACTCTTGCTTAGGCTGCTCTCGAATTCTTGAGCTCAAGCAATCCACCCACCCCAGCCTCCCAAAGTGCTGGGATTACAGGTATGAGCCACCGGGCCCAGCCTAAAATAGCTGTACTTTCAAATGTAGGTTACTAGATGTGTAGAGGTCTTTAAGTTTCTAGAAAGCAAACTGGAAATATTCATCCAAAGTCAGCCATGTCCACTGGCAGATTAATATTAGGGCACAAATCAGAAATGGAGACAGTCAGAAATGCAAATGAGATTTTACATGGTAAGGGTGTTTACTCTAGCCTTATTTAAAATTGCAAAAACTGAAAACAACTTAAATGGCCAATAAAAGTGGACTGATCTAAGTTATGATAGAGTCATATGATGGAATATTTAGCATGTAAGTATTGTCTTCAGGGTTTAAGGAGGAAGTACATGAAATAATATTGAGAGAATGAAAAATAATATGTCAAAAAAGAGAGAAGAATCAAAGAGACAGAAAGCAAGAGAAGGGACTGGGGACTTTGTGGGAAGGGTCAGGGCTGTGCCTCTGAGCAGGCGACGCCTCCAAACAGGCCGCGGGGGGCAGGTCTTCCATTCCAGGTGGGTGTGCTCTGGGCACAGCCGGCTGCCCTGCGGGACAGTGCTGTGCCCCTGCTGCAGTTGTCCTCTGTGGTCAAGCCAGAGAGTAGTCTTGTGAAGTAGAGGATGACGGACTGCTTGGGTGCCAGTTAGTTCCAGTTCACGTGACAGTTGTTTAGAGGGACAGTGACAGACTCCTGCTGGTCAGCACCTGGAGGCCCTTGGTGACTTTCTGCTGGTGGGAAGTTAAGTTCAGGGAAAGGCAGAGCCCCTGGATTTAACTTCTCTGCTCCTTGCTGGGCAAGCCAGAGGTCCTGCATCTTAGTTTGTCCTCCTGATGTGAGGTCATGGGCGACTCTGATGAAGGATGTTTTCCTAAGCAGCACGCCCTACTTTAAAAGAAGCGTTACTTAAAGGATGTACCTAGTAGAATGTTTATCACAGCTCAGTTCACAATTGCCAAGACGTGGAATCAATCCAGTTGCCCATCAACTCGTGAATGGGTTAATAAACTGTGGTATATGTCTATCATGGAATGCTATTCAGCCATAAAAAATGGAGACTTTATACTGTCTGTATTTACCTAGATGGCACTGAAGAATATTCTTCTTGGTAAAGTATCACAAGAATGGAGAAGCAAGTATCCAATGTATGCAATACTAATATGAAACCAAAGGATAAGCAACTACATGCCCACATGAGGGAAAAAGGAAATTAAATTCAAGTGGTGAGGAGGTGGGAGGAGGCAGAGGAGGGAGGAGAGGGGTTGATAAGTTCTCACCTAGTGGGCTCAATATACGGGTGTATGGTACGCCCCCTGTGTGAAGCCCCCTCAGCTACAATTGAACTTTACCTTAGACATGCAAACAATGTAACCTAATCATTTGTAACCTCATAGTAATCTGAAATAAGAAAAAGAAGCACTCCTTAAAAATAACATCCAGATAGCTAGAGTTCTATTTGAATGTAATATTACAAATGCAATTTTCTTTCCTTAGCAAAGATTATTGTAAAGAGCCCGGAGTGTTGGAAGGAGTGAGAGCTCCCTAGACCGGGGCAGATGAAGCGCCTGCTTCCTCTCCTGGGGCGTCTCCAGGCCTGAGCGTACTCGGGGCTGTGGACGCCCGGCCCTATCTCTCTCAGCTGGGCTTGGCCGTGGTGATAGATGTTCCAGTCACTGCTCAGAGAACTGCTTTGCACAATTTCCCTACTGGGAAGATCCTCTGTTGTATTTTCTCTTTATTTTGAGAAATGTCAAGCATTCAGAGAAGGGGAGAGAAGGTCAGAGAGCCGCCCGCAGACCCGAGCACTCACCACCGAGGCTCGGCAGTCGTGGGCATTTGGCTGTTATTCTCTCTCTCTGCGTTTTTATTTGCCCATTTCCCCCCCTGAACTATTTCAAAATAAGTAGTAGGCGTTGTACCCTCCACTTGTCAATATTTCAGGACACGTCTCCCACAGACCAGGACGCTAACCTGCCACCGTACGATCATCACACCTTAGACGCGTCACTCTGATTTCCTGTATCACTGACATCAAACCTGCGCGTCTCCCCTGTGCCGTGGACAGGGCTTCTGCAGCTTTCTGTGGGGCTGGTGGGAGAGCACACTCCGCTGAAGGCTCGCATCTGCTTGTTCTTTTCAGTCTGTCTCATTCCGCACTGTCCCGTTTCTCCCCCCCCGCCCCACCCCCACTTGTCCTCACCCACCTCTCCCCGATTATCTCCTAGACGCCCTGCGTTCTGGATTTGCCTAATTGTCTGTCACTTGTGGGGCAGGCATTGCACGTGTTCATCTATCCTTCTTCCCCCAATAAAGTAAAAATGGTTTAAAGGTGTGACAGTACCCAGGTTAGCGTTTTTAGCAAGAACATTTCAGGGCTGGTGGGTGACTTCAGGCTCCATCCGTCAGGAAGCCTGTGATGCCGGTTGTTCCACAGTTAGTTTTGCTGGTTTGGCTGTTTGTTAGGGTGGTGACAGCCAATCCTCCCCTTTGTAAAAAAATATAGTTTCCCCATTGCAATTAGAAAATCTATGGGGTAATAATTCAACACTGTGTGAATGTCATTCCCCATTAACTTTTTTGTGATAATTGTAGCATCTACTGATGATCCTTGCCTGAATCAACATCTACTGACGATCCTTGCTTGAATCAATTATTTAATTGGGAGTCACAAATCAGAGGTTTTCTAAATCCGAATTTCCTTCCTTATTTATTAGTTGGCAGTCTTCTATAAACAGAGCATACCCCCGTCCATCCTGGATGGACTATATTTCGTCTTATAAAGGCAAAGTAAATTGCTAAATTTTTCCCTTAAACACCAATTTTTAGAGTAAGTAATTGGTTTAGTATTAGTAGTTATTTCTAATAATGTCATGAGATTTTTACCCCTTTTTTCTTTTCTAAATATCACAGACTCTATAGACATTTTTAAATCTGGTATTTTATAGTTGTTTATAATCACTTCATTTTTAACTGAAATAACGCAATTCACACTGTAAAAATATACATTTAGCATTTTAAATGACATTCACAAAATTGCACAACTACTACTATGTCTGACTCCAGAACATTTTCGTCACCCCAGTAAGAAGCCTTGTCCTTGTTAGCGGTCACCACGCTGTTCCTTGCCTTGAGCGGACAGAAGCTGAGCCCACTAGCTCTGTCCCACCGCCCTGCTCCTCTGTGTGACCACGTGTAAGTGGAGGCACACTGCACTGGGGTTCCCGTGTCTGGCATCTTTACCAGGCACGACGCTTTGCGCTTCCTCCATGTTAAAGCACCTCATTTCCCTTTTATGGTTGAATACAACCCGGCTGTACGGACACACCACCGTTTGTTTACCAGGACTGCCACCGTACGATGGGCACATGTGCATTTTATATGAACCAGTCACATGACCTTTCCACTCAAGTTAGGATTTTGTGGTTTGAGCCAGGTGGGGTGACATGTGGCCTGTGTTTCGTGGCTGCACTTACAAACAAATGCCTCTTGTCCCCTATGTTTCAGTCTAATGCTTGCGTGTTACGCGGGCCACCTGGATGCTGTGAGATACCTGCGAAGACATGGAGCCTCCTGGGAGGCTCGAGACCTGGGTGGCTGCACAGCTATGCACTGGGCCGCAGACGGAGGCCACTGCCACGTGATCGAGTGGATGATAAAGGATGGCTGTGCGGTACGGGGGCTGCTCCATGGGGGCTAGGAAAAGCAGGGCCTTTGCATACTCAAAGAAAGTTAGAAATGCTGCTCTGGCTTATCAGCTAGAAAGCCTCTGAGGCCTTGGAGACAGAGCTCATTATAGAATTGATGTGATAGCGAGGCTTTAGATCGTCATGGGGTCCACCTCATGTGGGAAAGAGAAATGGGGCGGAATCCTGGGCTGGCTCTGATGCCTCTACTTGACTCGTTACCCCGGTGTTCATTTTTTTGACTTGTCTCTTCATTTAGTCTGTCACGAAAGATTCACGGAGCACCTGCCGCGTACCAGATATTTCAAGCACTGTATAGACACAAAGGTGTTAAGAGCTATATGAGTGCTTCCTGTTGCTTTTAAAAGTCGGTACTTTTTATTCTTTGGTTTGCTTTAAAGATTAGTCATTGCAAAAAGAAAAAAAAAAGATTGGTCATTTGCAAAAATTTCCAAAGAGCATCTGGAATGTTTGACGAGCAGAGCATTTCAGCCCTTGGTGTGTTTGCGTGGAAGTTGCCGTGTTTGTCTGTCTGCTTCGTATTTTGTATTATCAGGATAGTGTGAATTTGATTTAGCAAATAGAAGTGGAGTTGTTTGAATTTCCATAGATATTTGAAGATGGGTAACTTGAATGAGATCAATTATGGAAACTGCGGATAACTTTGAAAACGTTTTATTTAGTTCAAGACTTTGAAAAAATTAGCTAAAAATTTCAGGGTGTGGAAATAAAGAGGGATGGACAAAGTGCTTGCCCAGTGCAGCGCTGTGAAATAAAATAGGTGACCTGGACAGCCAACTCCCATTGGGGAAAGTCGTGTCTCCAGGATGTTGGTAGATTTGTTCTGGTTTGCCTCTGAAGTGTGATTGAGAGAAAGTATGAACAGAGCTTGTGAGATCACATTGGTTCCTGTTATTGATTTTGGGGAATTGAGAAAAGCGCCCCCTTATGGGGAAAATCTGTCAGTAAGAACTTACTACTTGCTTTATTTGTTTTAGAGCTGTGCACAGAGGTCAGAAGGCTTATCCTGTGGGGCTCCGTGGGACCTATGTTAGTGACAGTCATATTCTCCTTGTTTGGCCCACCATGGACCCTGCTCAGGCTTTGCACCCGGTAAAAGTTTGTAATTGAAAATGAAGGGTGATCCTTCAGTAAAGGATCCAGAATAGGGCAAGTCTCTGCTATCACCATTTAAATACTGGAGTTTTGAAATGCAGGCTCTCTGGGCTTCTGATGGGATGAATTCCATCTTTGTCTGAAGCATTAAAGCCATCTTGCAGAGGACAGAAAAATAAGCATGAATGTGTCACTAATGATTTCTGTGTGGCTGGCCTGGGACAGACAGATGTCAGCTTGAGTCTCTCTATGTTCTTGGCAGGTGGCACAACTAATGCTTTTGAAGATAGGGGAAGGGTTTATGGGCCACACTGGGTGTTGCCACCCTCTTCTGCAATGTAATATCTTTACACTAGGCCTGATAGATCTACTCGAATGAGGACACATTTCTATGTTTAATGAGCCCTGTGACCTCAGGAAAGGGACTTGAACTTCTCTGAGGTTTGGTTTGATCATCCATAAATCAGGGATAAATATACCTACCCTTAGTAAGGTCTGAGCACTAAAAGAGAACAGGTGTGTGGAAGTGTAGTGACAACTGTATAAAGGGTCCTGTGATACGAAGCGCTTATTGTTATTTAAATGTGACCAAGGCTGCTGACTATAGTTATCTATTTTTGTGAGGAAGAGCTGCAAATCCTAACAACGTTGCTGCGGATAATCTCATACATATAAATAACTTGAAATGTCCTAAGGATCCCCTGGCAGTTCCTTGTTGGTTATTCCATTCTGATGTTTTACTAAAGTCTTTGAGTAATTCTTCTGCAACAGAATTTGCGTGTGTGTGTGTGAACCCACATGTTCGTTCAGTATCACACTTCATGGATGGGTGAGGTCTTCATCAGCACTGAAAGAGGCACAATGTACAACATTCTTATTCCCAAATATTTCTTTTAGAAAAAAGAAAACTGGCTCGGCGCCTGTGGCTCAGCGGGCTAAGGCGCCAGCCACATACACCTAAGCTGGCGGGTTCGAATCCAGCCTGGGCCGGCCAAACAACAATGATGGCTGCAACCAAAACCAAAAATAGCGCCTGCAGTCCCAGCTACTTGGGAGGCGGAGGCAGGAGACTCGCTTGAGCCCAGGAATTGGAGGTTGCTGTGAGCTGTAATGCCACGACACTCTACCCAGGGTGACAGCTTGAGGCTCTGTCTCAAAAAAAAAAAAAGAAAAGAAAAGAAAAAGAAAACCAAATCAAGAGATTCCAATGTCAACAGATTATTAGAAATAGCCATCTGATTGCCAGGCACACTGTTTTTGGAGAAGGCATCAGGTTAGCTAACTTTTCACTTTGGATTTTGTGTAACAGACCTGGTTGCCTTCTCTGCCTGAGCTTGATAAGCATTCCTACATATAAGTTAACACATATATATTATTGCTGTCTCGTTCCAGCCCATCTTTTTTCCATTTCAAAGAATAGAGATGAAGCTGTGAACGGGGCATCCCTAGGGCCCTCAGTCCCCTTGAATGTGATCCTAACACATCCCCCCACTGCACAGAAACACGGGTTAAATTAGCAGAGCGCAGTTACCTGCTGCCAAGTGCAGACAGTCTGCTAGCTAAGGGAAGTTTGGGCAAGTGAATATTCCTTTTACAAGGGTGAATCATTTCAAGGATCAGAAACCAGGCTGCACTCAGCTCTTTCTCTGGCACGACAGGTAGATGTTGTAGACACCGGTTCTGGGTGGACACCGCTCATGAGACTCTCTGCCGTGTCAGGAAACCAGGGTGTGGCCTCCCTCCTGATTGAGGCTGGGGCCAACGTGAACGTGAAGGACAGGGACGGAAAGACGCCGCTCATGGTATGACCCTCTTGGGAAATCAGCCCACTGTGTGTGTGGAATTAAGGTCAGAGCTCATTCCAGAGTGAGATAACCCTGGAGAGCTTAGCCCTATACGAGCCCTGGGTTTTGATTGTGTATTCCCTGTCACCCATTAATAAAGGCATGAGAATGTCACATGATATATGTGTGTGTGTATATATATAAGTAAATTGTTTTTTCCAACCATTTCTTTAAGGATTGCTAACCCTCGCCCCTGGGGCCATTCTGGGATCAAAACAGATCTAGCGAAACAAAGAACATGCTGCTTTTGCTTTCTGTGCTTTTGCGGTGGAGGGAGGGAGGTTCCATTTCCACTTTCCTCACACTGCCCCCCTGCAGAGCGAGCACTGTACTGGCCTGGGAGCCTGGCCTTTCTGAGGATGCTTCTAGGGACCGGCAATAGCCCCTGTGTGTTCCGGGCCCTCCCTGCTGCCGAGCTCCCTCGGGTGGAGGGGAGGGGCCCATGCACACTGCCCTGATGTTTGTATTTTAGGTGGCCGTGCTAAATAATTATGAAGAGTTAGTTCAGTTACTCCTCGACAAAGGGGCAGATGCAAGCGTAAAAAATGAGGTAAGTAACTCGGTCTTTATCTAAAGCAGCGGTTCTCAACCATCCTAATGCCGTGACCCTTTAATACAGTTCCTCATGTTGTGCTGACCCCCAACCATAAAATTATTTTTGTTGCTTCTTCATAACTGTCATTTTGCTACTGTTATGAATCGTAATGTAAATATCTGATATGTAGGAGACCCCCAAAGGGGTCATGACCCACAGGTTGAGAACCACTGATCTAAAGATTTTCCTTAGGGGGGAGAAAGTGCATATATAAAAATATAACTTTTGTTGTTTCCTCTTCCAGTTCGGCAAAGGTGTCCTAGAAATGGCCAGAGTTTTTGACAGACAGGTTGGATGTTCTTTCTGTCTACCGAGGCTAATTTTGTCATACTGTTAGAATCTAAAAACTCAGCAGAAGCTTGGATTACATTCACCTGTTTGTTTTGTTTATTTAGAATGTAATCTCCTTGTTAGAAGAAAGGAAAATAAGCAGAAGCCAAAGACGCCTTCTGTCTGCAGACCAGAGTGCCACGAATCTACAGAACCCGCATGAAACAAAGCAAAACCTGCCCGTCGGACTGGAGAGATGAAATCCTGCACCTCTGAGGGCTACACATTTATTTATTTAGTTGAAGGTTCATGGTGACTTTTTTGTAACACACAACTGTTCCTTTAAAATGCATCCTTTTACTTAAGCACGTGCGTATGTGTGTCATCATTAGGCGTCTGGCTGTGGGACCAGGATGTTTTCTTGTACTTGTGCCTCTTGGAGTTAGACATGAAGCAAAATATTTATGCACCGAAGCTACTCAAATATACACGGGTCCCCCACTCCGGCTCCTGCCCCTCAAGCTGTCCTCCCAGCCTCTGCAGGCCTTGCAGGCATTCTTGCCTTCACGTGTTCTCAATTAGAGCTCCCTTCCTAGCCCCAGGCCTCCCGGCTGCACAGTCAGCCTCCTGCTCCCTCCCGGAGTGACTGTTGGGAGTGAAAGCCCAGGAGTTCTCTCTTCAGCTGTTGGCCTCACATCAAAGCTCAAAATATGTATTTCAAGACTGATTCTTTTCTGTAAGAGGTGTCTGGTTAAGGGTGAGTGTTCTCAGAACAGACCTGTCTGCGAACATGTTTGCGTATCCTCACGCCCCAACGGTGGATGAAAGGCCCGGCCTGCTGGCAGCTGGACGACTTTGCCAAAAAGCTGTATATTAAATTTAGTCTTCAGAGCAGAAGGGTTTTTGATGCTGATCGTGCAGTTCCTAGACGAGTAGGAATTAACCACAACTAAGTCTGCTGGTCGGGAGCCTTAAGACACAAATGTGGGGGAGCTTTAGTTCCGAAACACACTTCAAAACCAGCATGGAAGCTGGCTGGCAGGCCTCATGCATTCCATGTCTACAGGGGCAAGCTGGTCAACTCAGCCCCATGAGAAAACCAGCTTCAGAGATCTGCACAGGAGTAGAATTGTCTCTGTAGGGAAAGACTGATAAAGGAGTAATTAAAGCTCCAATGTATTTGTGGAGGGACACAGAGGAAAAAGCACACAGTTAGTTTAATACTCAGCTTTGTGTCACATAGTCCATAGACTGTTCACCTGAGGAATTTGATGTGTGGGCCATCTCTGGTCCTGTCCTGAGGTATTTTATTAGTGTCTTACATTTGGCACAATATATATTCCTTTAGATTTGCTAGAGCTGAGTTTTAAAATCTAAGAAGCAGCCTATTCACATCTTTGCAAAGCTCCTTTTCTTTGGTGAACAGTGTTGACATTCACCTCAGTTTCAGTTTTTTGGTCTGTCGTAGACTGTTTTCACTAGGCCCCTCTGCGGTAAGAATAAAGACTCCTTGCTTTTCACATTGTGTTGACATCAGACTTGGCAGCCTTGTCCGCCCTCCTCAGTGTTAGGCCATACTGTAGTCCTGAGATAATCCCATTTGGTTAGGCTGGACTCCATATGCTCATGTGCTGTGAGTGTGTTCTTCTTTCTACTTAGTGAGTTGAGAGGGTGGTTAAATGCTGTTCTAATTTTCCCAAAGAGCAACTCATGGTTCCATTACTCTATTTTTTCTAATTGTTTATTTCTGCAGATTCATTTCTTCTATTTTCTCTTAGGTTTACTCTGTTGTTCCTTTTATAACTTTTTAATGGCAGATATTAAATTTATTTATTTTCATTTTTCATGTTGACATATGTATTTAGGGCTATGAATTTTCCCCTCAGCACTGCTTTAGCTGTATCACCAGAGGTAGTTTTCTAAACTTCTCTGATGAAAAGATTAAACTGGAAGAATTTGCTAAATACAGATTTCTTGATGCAGCCTCAGATCCTTTGAATTAGAATCTCAGGGAAAAGGGCATCAGCATCACAGGTGAGTTCTTAAAATTTAAGAAATTTGAGAAATACTTCCATAGCATGTGCTGTTACAAATGTTTTCATTTGCTATTTTCTAGATAGTATGCAATTCATCTCTGATTAAATAATTATATTTCTAGGGCACAGAATAATTTTTTGAGAATTTGTCCTTTTTTTTTTCTTTTCTCAGAGGCACTTAGAAAGAAGGTATGGTCTGTATGTTTGGAGTATCTTATTTGACATACATTGATTACATTTGAAATCTTCTTTGTACTTATTTTTTGCTTTGCCATGGGTGAGAATGGTAAGAATAAAGACCCTTTATTCTTGCTGTCATTATGTATTTTTTTCTTTGCATTTTCTGTAGATCTTTCATGATGAAGTTGGATGCTATTTATTTCTGTGACATTTAGATTTTCATTTGAGATGAGTCTGATATAAATGTCTGTACTACTCCTGTACTTTCCTCTTGAATTTCTTATGTAAATAAGTTAAAGAAAACTATTTTGATGGGTTATACACATTCACATTGTTCAAGAAAAGCACAAGGTCTCCCTTTCCCCCATTTGTGTGTCAGGATCTGCCCTCCTTGTCCCAGATCTATTTCATGAGGATTGGTAACATATTCCCCTTGACACCCCCCTCCAGCCATTTTTTAAATTTTATTATGTATGTACTATCCTGGAACTTATGCATCTATAAATGAAAATACAGATACATTTTTCCATGTGAACACACTCTTCCATTTTGGTAACATTCTTAATAACATATAAGACACTTCTTTATATTTATCAGTATACCATTTATTGGGTATCATATTCTTGACAGTAACTTTCTACTGAAATAGCAGGTTGCGTTTACCTGTAGAACCCCAGTATGAGAAATGTGTACAAAAGAAACAGATTGTAACATAAAAAGGTATGTGAAAAATTAGTAAACCAAAGCATTATAAATGGATGAAGCACTATAAAATGACTGTGCTGGTTTATGTAGCTGTAACTTAAACCGTACTGTGCAAAATAAGCTGTAGCTGAGTTCTAGAGTTATACTGACAGTTGCCGCACACATTCAAACAATGGGCCTTCCTCAAACCTACCAATTTGACCTAAAAGAAGGGACAAGGGCATCAGCATCACAGGTGCCTTGGCGTCTTAAAGATGTTTTTTGTTTTGTTTTGTTTTTCCCGCCACTGCCCTACAGAGGTCCCTGCTTGTTCTTAGGCATGAACATCCAATATCATTCAACCTTTTTGTAAAAGTAAATCACGTGACATTCTTTTGCCTGGATTTAAAATGTGCTAAAGTGACTAAAAAGTAACTTTATAGGAGAATCACAGGGAATATAGAACATGTTTTTTGAAGGTGATATGGAAAATCAGGGTGGGTTACAGGGCATTCAACCTGGAAGCGTTGAATTCAGATTTTAATTGCATGTTAAATCTTGTGGCTATCACCATCCATTACTGCCCCTTTAACAATTTCATACACAGTGTTTCTTTTCCTAATTTTTTCTCATATGACACAAGCTGTAATGGCTGGACCCTAAGCAGGGGAATGGCACGTCCAGTGCAGGTACGTGGCATCTGGAAATATCCTCACTGCACAGGACTGGCTCTCAGCACGGGGCTCACCAATCTTTCTTAGAGCCTTGTTTCGCTATCAGTTTCCAAATAGGTTTGCAAACAGATGGACATAGGGACTTTTAGAATGAGCCAGGGGAATTTTGCAGTCACAGATAAGCTGTTTTTCTGTGACCAGCTCCCTTTCTAATTGGCATCAGGTGGGAGGTGACTGCGGGTTGATGTGGGAGGGGCTGCCCTGTCCCCCTTCCCCAGTGAGGTTGGACTCTGTGGGCCCCATGGGTGGATCTTGCAGGGGCAGGCACCCAGCAGTAGTTGCCACTTTGGCTGACCTGAAGTAGCGATGGAAGTAGAGGCCTGACTGTTGGAGACTGGAGAGGCATCAGCATGGAGTTTGGCTTGGGAAAGGGACTGTGTCTGGGGACAGAGAGAGGTAAATAGATGTGGGAGCCTCTGGCTTCTTGGGTCCATAGGTGTGGGTGAGCCTGCTGCTGAGTCCCGGAAATACTTAGGCGGGAAAGGGTGGTGCCTGCAGCATCCTCCATCCGCCAGTCATTCATAGCACATGAAACTCCCAGCCTGAAAGTCATAGCTCTGGGTCAGTACTGGTGTTGGGAGACTTCTGGGAGGGTCAGTGTGACTTTAATCTGGGTCACTGTGTCTGGCAGAGGCCATTCAGAGAGCAGTGAGGAAGGATCTCCAGGGCCTTGGGGAGCCCTACAGAGGAAAGCCTACCAGAGGTCAGGGTGCACTGGAAGGACCCAGCCTGGCTGCCCAGGCATCACATCGGGCCCCCTTGGTCCCTGGGGGTCTTGTTGGCTCAGAGTGCTCAGTAAACATCAGCGGAGGGTGGCAGGAGGGTGTGGGCGTTCCAGTCGGCCCAGCACCAGGCTCCCTTTAGCACCAAGGGAGATCACAGGCTCCCAGGAACAAACTGGTCAGAGTTTGAGCAGTTTTTCTTTCAGGAGATGCATTGATGTGTTGTATTGATTTGCCAGAGAACAATGGCTTATAGTTTCAGCCTGAGAATCCCTCATAAAGTTAAGAAGGCATAAAAATGTCCCTTCTGAGACTAGTCAAAAAAGCATTTATTCTCATATAGTGTAATGTGTTCCTTTTGTGGTTTCTGTGATGTCATCCCACATGTGTAAGCTGGAAAAATTCACACTGAGAAGCGTGACCTCTATGTGCACAGTTGGACAATGGGAAGTGGGATGCGTGGCTTTTCCCGGGCGCTACACCTCTGAGTCCATGTGTTAGGAAAACAAACTGTTAAAAAAATTTCAGGAGGTAAACTTTTAAATGGAATTGCCTGGAACTCATAAAGTGGGGTCATATAACCTACAACTATAATAAGATATAGGAAGAAAAGTAACTAGCCTCTGGGCCTCCTCTGAGTCTGCCCCCACCAGCTTTCTTAGCCTAATACTCAAACCGACTCTATTATTCATGCTGATACAATTAGAAAAAATATTAGATTGTCATTGACATACAAGTATCAATTGTTGTTTCCATCAGTTGTAAGGATATAAAAAGGGAGTGGAATACCCTCCCCCTCCCAATTCCCTGGTTATTGGTTCCTAAGTTATATTCAAGTGGAAATTATTGCTAAATATGCTTCATTTGATAAATATTGCATCTTGGAAATATCCCTTTAATAATAACATTTATCTGTGTATTGTAAGGGAGTATTAGTTTTAAATATGTTCTTATTCAGAAGTAAATTGCATGGCTCTATAAAAGCAAATTAGTACTGTAGAGATGAGTGTAATCAGCCACAGCCCCTAAGAGGTCACTGACAACGTGGTATAAGATCACAGTTTTCACCTCCTTTAATACAAACTTTTCCTGTTTCCCTGAAATAGAAGGACAGGAATTAGAGCGAAGAAAGAAGAAAAAAGAAAATCAACTTATTCCCTTTCTCATAGGAGGAGAGGCTAAAATGCTAGATCTAAGGATCTGGGCATTTATAAAGACAATGCCCGCATAATGCACCATGAAATTCTGTAAACCTTTTCAACAGTATAGGTTTTGGCCTTAACACAATTAGCAAATGTAATCTCAGTTACAGCAATTCTGTATGTGTCTCATCAGCAGTAATATTTTCTAGCATGGCTTTACATTTTTAAGAAAAAATTATATAGTCAACAGATGCATATTCCAGGAGTTGGAATGTATTGGAGCTGGGTTCCCTTGTGTGTGTGTGTGTTTGTGACGTGAATTTTAGTTTCTCTATAGTCATGAATACTAAGTTGCCTAGATACAGCGGCGAAAACAGGGAAAAGTTAAATGCAGTTTTGTTTTCTGGAAGGCAAACCAAGATTCTTGGTACATATTTTTCTTTCTGCTTCAAGGCATAGGAAAACCATTGAAATGACCCCCCCCAAAGCACAAAACACCCAGAGTAATTTACGAACTGTGGTCGCTTGTCTTCTAATGGGAAAATTAGGCATATGTGACCCCACGAGAAGACAGTGGGAGGCATGACGATATTCTACCTTATCTATTTTTGTGTTTTTCATAACATTAGATAACTACATAGGCATCTTAAAGATATTCCTATGAAAATGCTCCCCCCCCCCCAGTTAGACATCTGAAGAGTAGAAGATGGAAGGGGGTGCTTCCCAGGCCAGAATTTCATGAATACGTAGGATTAGGAACTGATCTCATCATCATATTCTATGATACTCCACAGATAGGTCATAAGTGTTTAAGAAATAGATTGTGACTCTACACTGAAAATATCTTTTAAAGATTTCTGCAGCCAAACTGGGAAAATAGGATGCCCCAAAGTGAACTTAGTAGTAACTTATGGGTCTTTTTTCAGAATATACTGTTAAGGATGGCAGACATAGGCTATACCAGGGAACATGGCATACCATTTGGTTGTAATTTTTGCAGCCGTAGGGATTCTGCCTAATTTTTAATAAGTTGAACCTTCCAGTAAAAGATTTTTATTTACAGACTTGATTGACTAGATCTGGTTTCTGGTTCACGTCTGAAATTAGTTATGGTCCCATAGAAAGCCTCATCTGTCTGTCTGATTGGAGGATCATGGTATTACCATCGCAAAGACAATGTGGTAATTTGCTTAGCACCAACTGTAGGGGGAGATGGAGGTTTGTGGTGCCTGAGCTGTAGCTTTCTTGTAGAATCACCACCTTTCCCAGTCTAAATGCGCTGATGCCAGCACTCTGCAAAGGGCAGCCAGAGAAAGATGTTCTTGGTGCTCCTATAAAGCAAAACCTCGAGTGGTACTACAGATCTTCAACTGCAGGGCAATGCTGCCTGCTCCTCAGCTGTGCTCACAGCTGGTCAGCTCAAGGTCAAGTTTCTGCTTGCCCAGTCCTCTGTTCCCTACCCTGGTGTGGCAACACCTTAAAATTCCTGTTTTGCAATTCAGGTGCTTTCCAAAGTTTCCTGGCCAGAAACCAGATTTTCCCCTGCTGGCCCCATGCTTCAAGGTGCAGCCCCTGGGGGCCTCCCTGAGAGCCAAGGACAGCCTTGGACCTAAAGCTCCACGGGTCTGGCCTGATGGAATTCCAGAAAGTCACTGGGTGCTCTGCCTGGGGTCTGATGTCAGAACCACAGTCCTGGGTAGTTGGGAACTGCTTTCCAATAACGCCTTGATCAGAAAGTTAACATCCTGTCCAGAAGCCCCACAAGCAGGATATTTCAAGTTCACTAAAATATTAAAAGCACAACAAGCCTTCCTTCCATGGAAAACTCAGTGATGGCAAAAATGCCTACTCCAGCACACCACACTGTAATAGGCATTCTGCATAAATTAATAATTTACAAGTACCTGAGCAAGTGTACAGAGCACCATAGCACAGCACAGCACTGACGGCAGTAGCTCAAAGTCCTTAAAATAATGGTGTTTTAAACATTAAAAAAATTTTGTTTTAAAAGTTGGTACGAAAAACAACTCCAACTGGAGTTGAAAGATAGTGCAAACTTCTGTCTTCACTGTTGAGAAAAGGTGTCGACTTCTCACTTGATGTAGGCGGTGTGGGTGGGTCTGGGCACTTGGTGTGGGCACTGAGGAGCAGGTCTGCATTGAGAGGAGAAAACCAAAGGATAGTTAGAGGCCTTGAGAGCTATTTGTTGAGAAGTCTTCCTGCAGTCTGGAGGCGTTCCTGGGTCAGACCTACAGCCCCTCTGCTGGGGGCCCACTATTGCTTTGGGCAGGAGTTGGGGATGACACGGGGGACCTTGCTGAGGGCTGCAGGATGCCTGGTGGTGTATGAAAGCCTCCCCTCTCCAGATCAACCCTCCCAGCCACAGGGTGACTCTAGAAGAATGACGCCCATCAGAAAACAATGTGATCTACCACATATGAAAGTTTCTAGTGGTCACAGGAAAAAAGTGAAATTAATTTATCAATACCTTTCACTTAATCAAATACATCTAGAATAGTATTTCAAAATGCCATCAATAGAAAAAACTAGTAGTTTACATTTTGGGGGGTACTAGCTCTTCAAACAGGAGCAAAGGCAGGCACAAGGGACCCCTCAAAAAGGAACAGGACAGGACCCAAATCAGCTAGCAGTGGTGTCAGCAACCAGCAGAGGTCAAGGCAGGCCACTGCTTGAGGGCATTTTACCAAAAGGATCTTACCCTCATGTCCATGTAAAGTAGTGTTTCTCTTCAAAAAGAACAAGAAAAGTAGCTTTAAGATCAACATACAAACCACAATGAAATAATTAGGATGCTATGCAATTTTCTGTATTTATGCAGTTGGGAATGAAACCATTGTCCTGACCCTTTGACCGGCTTTATCTCTGAGATTTATTAGGCAGCTATTTCTTTAACGGGCCAAAGCATTCTTCCCAAGAGCTGTAATGAAATCACTCCAGTGTGTCTTCTTCCCCTTCAGTGATACTGAATTATTAAACCCAGGGCCTGGCCAGCACGGTGCCTTTGGTTCTTTAGAGCTCATAAAGCTAGCTTCCTGCCACGAGGGCATGTGAGTCGGAAGAGTGCTTTGGCTGCAGGCTTAACTCATCTGTGTGCTGGTAAATGTTTAACAACCCTCTGGGGGTTTGGGGAAGGAGAGCCTGATCTGTAGCGTTTGCCAATTTCCATGGTGTAAATACTCCCAACATGGCTGATTTCAAACTACTGCCATGATGTCAACTGACATGGAAGAGACTCCAGCAGCCGCCACCATGTAGGATTTCTACCATCTGGAGCCAATAGATGCACGCAACGTTCAGAGCACAGATATTAATAACTACAGTGAAGTGCCGTAAAACATTTTTTGAACGTGGAAAGTTTTCAGCAATTATTATGACCCTTGTTTTTAGTATAATTTAGATCATTGCAAGTTTACATCATTTTTATCTTTAATAGTGGCTAGGTTTAACACCAGCTTTCAAACTTCCTGGAAATTCAATAGCTCTTGCCAACCACATGAGCGGGCTCCAGCACTCCCCTAGGTTGTGCTGTGTGAGTTAGCATGCAGGTTGTGCCTCTCCAGTCGGCCACAGCCACTAGGGCAATTCCTTTTGTCGGTTGTTTAAAGGAGCTTGCAGTTATCCCAGGATCCCACTGCCTGGCAGCGCCTGTGCCTTGCTCTCCTTACTCCTCTGGTTTCATCTATGACTCTCCAGCCCAACCTACGTCTCGGGAGCCCAGGGATTAGGCAGACTCTGCCAAGGTCTGGTGAAGGTTTTGGGGACGAGCGTGCAGCTTTGTACACCATGTGGTAGCACTTCTTCCTGTGTCTCTGGGAGGCGAGGCTGGGCCTGCAGCAGCAGCCATGGTGTTCTGAGGTCTGCTCTCTCGTTCTGCTTCATCTGGATCTCTTAGAAGCATTGGGGTTGGCGATAAGAGCTACGTGGTGATGCCTGTGATCACAGCTCACACCGACTGCTTCCTTCCCGGTTGTCTATTTTAGGTTGTTCCCAGTTGTGGGGTATACAGGAAGCAGGAGCAGACCCCCACACCCATGTCCCAGCTGGGGTTGGGTCAGCTGCCCCATAGTGTTGGAGAGGGAAAGAGAGGGGCATGGCCACAGCGCACCAACCTGAGGGGTGCCAGGCAGAGCGCAGGCTCCTGCTGCCCCAGGGTCCTCCCCGGAGTGCTGCCGAACCGAGTCGTCCTGCCAACAGGGCCTGCGGGCAGAGGCTTCTGAGGAGGGTTTGGCTTATGAGTTCCCTGTGAGAAACAAGAGGATGCCCGATCACTCATCTCTCCAACCAGACAGGGGCCCCAGGAGCAGCAGAATCCTGAGAACACTGCGCTCAGCATGGGTCTCGGAATCCTCTCACCATATGAGGGGCAGGGTACTGACTTTGTCAACCGTTTTGCCTAGATCTTCTCTGACACTTAAAAATCTTATCCACAGACTCGTGTGTTACCAACACGGGATGTGGGTCTTCCCCTCCCAGGTGCTCAGAGGCGCGTGGTGGGTTTCTCCGCCAGCGTGAACAGGGATACACCCTTCCCTGGGCTTTAAAGCTTCTTTTTAACTTACACAGGCCTAAAACGAAAAGTTGATAAAAACCTTTCCAATCATCACATTCATTTCTCCCACTTTGCCAGAATCACATAGCGGGACCCGGTCAAGTATGGCTGAACCAGATAATGAGGGTGGTAATCCCCACTCACCACACATGCTGACATGCCAAACATCTCTCCCTGATGCTCAGGGGGATGAACTCAAGTTCTCCCACCAAAATGCTGCCTAGTGATGAGTTCGGAGAATCCACCCTTGAGGCCGGGCGTGGTGGTTCACTTCTATAATCCCAGCACTCTGGGAGGTGAGTTGGGCGGATCGCCTGAGCTCAGGAGTTTGAGACTAGCCCTGGCTGGAGTAGAGAGCACATCTCTACTAAAAATAGAAAACCTAGCTGGGCATTTTGGCAGCTGCCTGTAGTCCCAGCTACTTGGGAGGCTGAGGCAGGAGGATTGCTGGAGCCCAGGAATTTGAGGTTGCTGTGAACTATGATGCCATGGCACTCTACCCAGGGCGACAGAGTGAGACTTTGTCTCAAACAAAACAAAACAACAAAACAAAACACAAAGCATCGACCTATGGGTTTCAGGGCCCAGTGAAGTTCTGTAAAGAGGCCGCGGGGTCGGGCTACCTGGCCAGAAGCCAGGGAGGGAGCCATGGCCTTGAAGGAGCATCCCCTCTGGTTTAACCAAAGACCATGCTTTGGGACTGGCACAAGTCACTTGACCTCTATGAACCTCATTTTCTTCCTCTGGAAAATGGGATAAGTAAAACCTCATAGCATCATCATGAGGAGTAAATAAAACAGTGGGTAGGAAATTTTCAGCACGCAGATTCATTCAGTGTCCCCTCACAACACACATTTAAAAATGCTTAATAGAAATATGAGAAAAGCAGCAAACAGCAGAACAGTCAACTCAAAACCGCTTGTTTTCACGGGGCCTTTCCCATGGCTGCCTCTGAGGCAGGTGCTTATTGGAGCTGGGTCCAGAACTCGGTAAGTGTTAGACCCAGAACTCTCTTCTTGGGCCCAGGTGAAGGTGCTGGGACCCAGAGGAGACAGAACATCCTAACCAAGTGATCTAATCCTCCGTCATAGCACTCAGCACCCCATACATCCAGGAACACACAAAAACAATTTTAAAGCACTTGCATACCTCACGGTACTGATCACACTAAAATTTCATTTATTCGGCCATTGGGGCTGGATTGAAAGAATGCAACAGTGTAATCACCATTTACCGAATCTTTGAAAAGTAGAGGGAGCTATACTAGAAGTTTGTCCACCACAGCTGTGTGGTTGGAGCGGCACACAGAGAGGGCCTTGAAGAGTCACTGAACGGGGGACACACTTAGAAGTCGCGTTTCTATGTTTCCATTAAAGGGACCGTCAGCAGGATGTAGAATATAAAATAAAACAAATTCCTAGCCAGGACTAAGGACCCAAGAGGCTTTTTGTCTGTTCAGCCGGGGCCCATGCTTACTCACGCTGGAGGCGTGTCCGGTCTCCTTGTTGGTCGGGAGGAGATGGGAATGAAGAGTCCCTTCCTCACAGTTTTGGGTGAGGATTTAAGGGTGGTATTAAAGCTCTTAGCAGGCCTGGCATGCATTAGCCAATGAGTTCAGTGTCAGCTGCCGCTGCTATCCTACAGCCATCACTGATGGAGTGAATTTACCATCTAAAAGTGCCATGACCCGACCCACAAACACTGTGTAACAAACTAAGGCAACAAATCAAGCTCCTTTCCTGTAAGACAGCAGAAATCTAGGAGCAAGAAATTAGTGTTAATGTGCCAGTGAATGCATGTACTCATAAAATTGAAAGACTTCGGGAATTAAATAATTGATACTCGTTTTGCTGCGAAGTATGACTAGCCGTGGGACAAAAGATAATGTCAGGTTTTTATTGCAATGCTGGAGAAAAAGCGAGGTATACATTATAATATATCCCCGTATATTTGGATTTCTCATGGACTTGTAGGAGATAATTAGGTTGGCCATTCATTCTAGTTTGCCTGGGACATTCCCAATTTATGTTTATGGTCCTGCTTAATTATTAATCACATTCTTACAGACAAGTCTCGCCTCCGAGGGTAAATTATATGGTCACCACAGCAATACAAGCCCAAAGAGCTGAGATGCTGACTGAAAGTTCTGACCTCCAACACAGGCCAGCACAGACACCATCTGCTTCCTCCGACCACACCCAGGACGTGGTGTGGATGGAGACACGAAACAGGTCCCATGCAGAGATGCTGCCTGGAAAGATGCTGGCTTCCTGCCGGGCCTCAGCCAGGATACAATGGCTGTGGGACCGTGGGGGTGGTCTGAGGAAATGTGCCCTCACAGGTATCAGGCATGGAGTGTGGAACCCGGGAAATATTCGGCAAGCATCACCAGCAGTTTATGCTTTGCCCTTGGAGGAAAGGGGGTTCATTTCCCTGTAGCCTTGTAGGTGTTGCTTTTCCTGTTACCTTTGCACCTGAACCTGGGCCAGGTTCTAGTCCAGCCGCACAGAATCATCTGAAGGGAGCTAAGACATGAGAGCAGACAGGCCGCCGACGCTCGGTCAGTATTTCTTTAGATCTATTTTCACTTTAAATGAGAAAACGGAGAGTCTAAACCCCATTCTTCTCCCCTCTTGACTTCTTCTGGACACTGAGGAAAAATCCAGGGATGCTATTAAATAGGGCTGTCCCATCCTTCCATTTTCTGATCATGTTCCAGTCATAGAGATATATTTCAAATTTTTAGAAACATCTTTTTGAAAACAAAAGTTTTAGATCTAAATATAACCACTTTGCCTTGACCACTGTCAATAAAGAATTCTCCCTGGATGGAAGTGGAACACATTATTCTTAGTAAAGCATCTCAAGAATGGAGAAGCATGAATCTCACGTACTCAAGTTTGATATGAGGACAATTAATGGCAATTATTGACACGGTGGGGGTGAGGGAAGGGGAGAGCAGAGAGAGAAAGAATGAGGAAGGGGTGGGGAAAGGAAGAGCAGAGAGAGGGAAGGAGCGAGGGGGGTGGGGTCTTGGTGGGGTCTTGCACCTTTTGGGGGCAAAACACGATTGCATTTGTTGGTACTTTACCTAACAAATGCAATCAGTGTAACATGGTTTCTTGTACCCTCAATGAATCCCCAACAATAAAAAAAAAAAACCAATAATCATGAAAAAAAAATTCTCAACTTCCACATGATAAACAAGAGTAAACACGTCCTGTTTATCAGACAGATCTCCATGGGGGAGTGGGAAGCATCACAGGAGACGCTGGAGGTCCTTGACAGACCCATTCAGGGCCGGGGCATCACCAGCACATTTCATTATACAAACTCAGTCTATCTCTGGCTAAAAAATAATAGAGGGTATTATATAAATGTAATAAAGCATAGCAACGTAGGTTTTATAGAACCAACCAGACGAGAGGCAGGTGCTCTCCTGCCGGGACTATGGCAAGCTGTGATGTGACCTACTCTTTCCCTGAAAAATCACTGAGATTGTTAGATAAAACATATATTTTAAAATTTTCTTAAAAGCACCAAACCACTATAAGATAGGTGTTTTCAGGCCAGAATCTAAGTGAAAGAAGCCTCTTGGAAAGGTAAGCAGCACTCTGACTCCAAAGGTGTCTCCTGTGCTAGACAAGCCCGAGTCTTGGTTTGGAAACCCTTTCATGGTAAGGGATACAGAAACCGAAGGTCAGGACCTTTGGGTAAAAACCAAAAGCCCATGTGTAATGGGAGAGCATTCTTTTCCTGATCCTTGTCTATTTAAAGCTGGGCTCTGCAACAGGAACCTGAGGCTAAGAACTTTCTAGAAGTAAATGTAAAAACATAATCTGTCCCTAGCGAATACTGGGGAGAGTTCCCTTGGAGTTGGGCAGACCAAGGTAGGAAAGTAAACCTGTTGTCACAAATTGTCCTTGAGGATTTGAAGCTGAACTCGCATCACCTGGGTGGTTCAGTAAGGCCCAAGCTATTTATTTATTTATTTTTATTTTTTTGAAACAGAGCCTCAAGCTGTCACCCTGGGTAGAGAGCTGTGGCATCACAGCTCACAGCAACCTCCAATTCCTGGGCTCAAGCGAGTCTCTTGCCTCCGCCTCCCAAGTAGCTGGGACTACAGGTGCCCGCTACAACGCCCGGCCATTTTTTGGTTGCAGCCATCATTGTTGTTTGGCGGGCCCTGGGGCTGGATTCGAACCCGCCAGCTCAGGTGTACGTGACTGGCGCCTTAGCCTGCTGAGCCACAGGCGCCGAGCCAAGTCTCCATATTTTTTATAGCTGAATAGTATTCCAAAGTTTACTAATCCATTCATGAGTTGATGGGCACTTGGGTAGATTCCACATCTTGGTTATTATGAATTGGGCTGCAATGAACATTCTAGTGCAAATGTTCTTATGGCAAAATGATTTTTTTTTCTTCTGAGTAGATACCTAATAATGGGATTGCAGAATCAAATGGAAGATCTACTTTTAGCTCTTTGAGGATTCCCCATACTTCTTTTCAAAGAGGTTGTATTAGTTTGCAGTCCCCCCAGTAGCATAGAAGTGTTCCCTTCTCTTCACATCCATCCAGCATCTGTGACTTTGAGATTTTGTAATGTGGGCTATTCTCATTGGAGTTTGGTGGTATCTCAGAGTGATTTTTTTTTTTCAGTTTTTGGCTGTGAACACACCATGCTCACAATTGGGAAGAATCAGCATTATTAAAATGTTCATACTACCCAAAACAATCTACAGATTTAATGCAATCCCATCAAAGTACCAATGTCACATTTTTTTTTTCAGTTTTTTCATACACCTCTGGTATATGGGGCCAGCGCCCTACTCCTTTGAGCCACAGGCGCTGCCCCTCAGAGTGATTTTGATTTGCATTTCTCTAATGATTAGGAATGATGAGCATTTTCTAATGTATTTTTTGGCCATTCATCAGTCTTCTTCAGAGAAACTGCTGTTTGTGTATGTCTCTTGCCCAGTTCTAAATAGGATTGTTTACCTTTTTCTGGTTCATTAGTTTGAGTTCTTTATAGATACTAGTTAATGGCTGCACCCATAGCTCAGTGGGTAGGGCACCAGCCACATACACCCAGCGTGGCGGGTTTGAACCCAGCCTGGGCCAGCTACAAACAACTATGTCAATTGCAACAAAAGAAATAGCCAGGTGTTGTGGCAGGCACCTGTAGTTCCAGCTACTTGGGAGGCTGAAGCAAGAGAATCGCTTAAGCCCAAGAGTTGGAGGTTGCTGTAAGCTGTGACACCACGGCACTCTACCAAGGGTGACATAGTGAGACTCTGTCTCCAAAAAAAAAGAACAAAATAGATACTAGTTAGCCCTTTGTCAGTAGCTTCAAAGAAAATGAAATACCTGGGAATACACTTAACAAAGGACACGAAGGCTCTTTAAAGAAAGAACTATGAATCCCTGAGAAAATAAGTAGCAGATATTTACAAATAGAACATACCATGCTCACAATTGGGAAGAACCAGCATTATTAAAATATTCATACTAAGCAATCTACAGATTTAATGCAATCCCCATCAAAGTATCAATGTCACATTTTGAAGAACATGAACAAATAGTACTTCATTTCATAAGGAACCATTAAAAAAAACCAAATAGCCTTTGCAATTCTAAGAAATAAAAACAAATCTGGAGGCACCACTTTACCAGACTTCAGGTTATACTGCAAGTCTACAGTGATCAAAACAGCACAGTATTGGCACAAAAAATAGCGATACAAATTTATGGAATAGAGTGGAGAAGCTGGAGAGGAACTTAGCCACATAGCACCATCTGATCTTCAATAAACCAAGCAAAAACATACAATGGGGTAAAGAATCCCTATTTAATAAAGGATGCTGAAAGAACTGGTTAGTCACAAGTAGAAGACTAAAACTGGACTGACCGACACGTCTCACCATTTACAAAACTTAACTCTTGTTGGATAAAAGAAATTTAAATTCAAGACACAAAATGATTAAAATTCTAGAAGAAGGTGTGGGAAAAACTCTTAACAATATTGGCCTGGGAAAGGACTTTATGGTCTGGGAAGAAGACCCCCTTGGCAATTGCAGCAACACCAAAAATAAATGAATGGGACATGATCAAACTAAAAAGCTTCTGCACAGCTAATGGCACAACAACTAAAGCATACAGACAACCTTCAGAATAGTTAATAACTCTTTACTTAACTTCCCCTGTTTAAAATCCTATGTGGTTTAGTCTCTTGTCTGGATCCTGACTGATACAGTTTTCTTTTGTCTTTCAATATCTACCTGCTTTTAACCATCTTTTTATATTTATTCTACCTATTGATGGACTTGCTTATAGAAATACATCAAGGAATAAATTCTTTCATTCCAGCAAGGGCAGTAGACATGAACGAGGATGCTAGGTGGTTTCAAATAAGTGATCCTAAAGTGCACAGAGCTCAACAATATGTATGGTCCCCACAAAGCAATTGTTCCTATGCCTTCAATTTCCCAGTATTTAAAATATGTTGATAATGCCATTTGGCAATAAGAAGTGGACAAGTCACATCCCCTTGCTAGGCCTCAGAATTTCTTTTTGTAAAATGGGACAATAGGACAAGGTGATCAGTAACATCACCTTCAAACTGTGAGAGTCTTAAATTCCATCTCTGAATGTATATTCCCGAACCTTCTATACTTTCTCATCATCCACAGATGTAGAACCTTTAGCTGGCATTCAAACCTACTTGTTTCTTAGCCTCATGAAAGCATCATTTCCAAAAAATCCTGCAAACATCTCTTGGAAGGCCAACACAGCTTGCTTATTAGTCATTTACCCTTTAGTGAGAATGAGTGCAGAAAGAACATCTGATTCAATACTCACCTTTGTAGGGGAGACAATGGAGGCCCAAGATCATTAACTAACTTGTCCAAGTATACAAGATTGGTTATAAAAAAGCCAAGACTAGAACCCAAGTTGCTTGGATTTCAGCTAAGTTTCTCATACTGTATTGACTTTGTACTATCTTTTAAATTCTTTGTCAATTTTTTTCTTCAGATTACGTTTGAAGGGCAGTAGAAAGAGAAGTTTCTGTATTCCTTGGATGAAGTGGTGGCATGTTTCTCATTTATAGGAGAATAATGCAAGGATATTCTGAAGGGAAGACAAAGGAATTATGAAGACAAATTTTTCTTCTTGCTGAGAGTGAATGCAAAACAACTCCATGCTGTTCCTTAAACCAAAATACTTTAAGAATATTTTTTGTTAAAGCCAAACCTCTCACACTTCTAGTAGAGTAAGCAGACCCACTTATCTTTGATTTGATCTAATCCAATAGTTCTCAATTGGGGGTTAATTTGTCCTCTGAGGGACATTCACCAGACAAAATGGAAGAGAAGGTCTGTTGTAATTTTGAAAGTAGAGGCCAAGGATCCTGCTAAACATCCCTAAAATGCACGAACAGCTCCCTACCACAAGGAATTATCTGATCTAAAATGTCAATAGTGCCAAGGTTGAAAAACCCTGATCTAAGCAAACATGTTTCTTAAATTAATAGAACCTCAGAGCTGAGCAGAAAACCGCAGGGAAATCGTACTCTCTCCCCGCCCTTCACCAATGGTCAGTTAGCTTCTGCTTGAATCTCTTGAAGAGGGTCAGAGACCTGAGTTCTGGGGATTGTCAGAGGATTTGATGCCAGTTGAGTTGTTCCCAGGATCCACATGATAAGAAGCTTTATTTGCTATGCTTTTATTTTTAAAACTACACAAATAATTTTGTGATAACAATACTGAAAGTGAAAAACATTCATTAGAAAGTATGCCACCCTTCCAAAATTTGGTTTTTTAGCATTTTTGTGTTTTATGCCAGATGCTGCTATATGCACATTTAAATTCTGTGAAGAGAGAAACTGGGACAATCAGGTGTTCTCTCCAAGGCATCCTGACTAAGAAATGTCCAAAACATGAGTCCATTACTAGTGGAAGCTAAAGCTGAAACTCTGCAGCTGGTCTGTGCCCTACTACTTAATTCAAATGTCTGGACAGAGGGACTCACTTCTTCTCTAGCTGATAGGCAGATTGTGGTGTAGAGAGAAGAAGCCAAGAAGGATCCATAAATCAGAAATTATAATGGAGATGGTATAAGAGAAATGCAGGAGATAGAGAGAACACATAACCCAGGAGAGAAACCACAGGAATATCCAGGCCTAAAGCAGTCACTGCTGCTACTAGAATTCCATTAACGTTCTATTTTCAGGTTACGAAATAACTTTATAGTAGTCTTCCTTTCCCTAGGGTAAACTGGGTAAATTTGTTCTGATGAAAAGGTCTCAGTGTACACTATGATCTCAATTAAAAATACGTATCACGGCTCAGCGCCTGTGGCTCAGCGGGCTAAGGCGCCAGCCACGTACACCTGACCTGGCGGGTTCGAATCCAGCCCCAGGGCCCACCAAACAACAATGACGGCTGCAACCAAAAAACGGCCGGGCGTTGTGGCGGGTGCCTGTAGTCCCAGCTATTTAGGAGGCAGAGGCAAGAGACTCGCTTGAGCCCAGGAATTGGAGGTTGCTGTGAGCTGTGATGCCACGGCACTCTACCCAGGGTGACAGCTTGAGGCTCTGTCTCAAAAAAAAAAAAAATACGTATCACATATATTTTAAAATTTGCTTGGTTAAAAAGCTACTAGGGAAAACACCAGCCTGTTAGCAGTGGTGACTTCTATGGTTGGTGGTTTACCTGGTTTTATTAAGTTTCATCCTATATTCTATTCTATATTTTCTAAATTTGAGGGAATAACTATGTATTACTTTTATAGTCAGTTAAAACATTAAACGTCTCCTTATATGGTACTCTTTACCTTGTGCCAAGATACAGATGATGAGTTTTTCTGTCTTCAAGGAGTTTATGAGCAAGAACCAGTGAGTGGCCTAGCTATGTTCACAATGACTATATGTCCTGGGAAGATTATTGTAGCAGGGTGGCTTTAAAATTCTGTAAGTTCCTTCCCTCCCCCAAAGCATACATAGCAGTCAGGATGCAAAATTTAAAACCTATGGACCATATCTACAACAAAAAGTGAATAAAAATGTATTTTCACAAACCCCAAAATATGAGTGGGTAGGGGAAAAAACTGCTGAAAGCTGCAAGATCTGCTTGCTATGAGCATTCATTTAGAATGAAGACAAGGGATATTCCCTCTGATGGACCAGGGAACAAGAGAAACTGTAAAATTACCATGGGTGCTCGCTACAAATATAGTGGGCCAATATGAAAACAAGCTGAAATGAAAAGGAGGTTACGCAAATTATTATCTGTGTGAGCACCCCACCTCAACAAGGTTTGAAATTACTAGTATAATTCAGGTCTTATGAACTCATGAAAACCAAGTAAAATTTGGCTTCTAGGACAAAGTCCTGCCCTGAGAAATAGTGCTGAGAGGATAATTCAAATTAAACAAGACAAGAATAATAGAGGCAAAAGAAGGAAAATATCCAAGGAAAAGAAAGTAGAGGAAGCAGATATTACAAAGCAGACTTTGTTTTTGATTCCTTCATAAAAATGACATAAAACTAGAGCGATGAAGAGTCAACGCATGCACCCTCCTAAAAATAGCAGAGAAGTCGGTCCCCTTAAAAATGGGCACTAGAAAAGAATTGCCAAAGAATGCCTACAAAGTCATTGTAAGAAAGCATATACACACAAGAATAGAAAAATGTCGGCTTGGCGCCTGTGGCTCAACGGGCTAAGGCGCCAGCCACGTACACCTGAGCTGGCGGGTTCGAATCCAGCCCCAGGACCCGCCAAACAACAATCACGGCTGCAACCAAAAAATGGCCAGGCGTTTTGGCGGGCGCCTGTAGTCCCAGCTACTTGGGAGGCAGAGGCAAGAGACTCGCTTGAGCCCAGGAATTGGAGGTTGCTATGAGCTGTGATGCCATGGCACTCTATCCAGGGTGACAGCTTAAGGCTCTGTCTCAAAAAAAAAAAAAGTTGGCTGGAATGGGTCGGCGCCTGTGGCTCAACGGGCTAAGGCACCAGCCACTTACACCTAAGCTGGCGGGTTCGCATCCAGCCCTGGGCCGCCAAACGACAATGACGGCTGCAACCAAAAAAGAGCCGGGAGTTGTGGCGGGCGCCTGTAGTCCCAGCTACTTGGGAAGCGGAGGCAGGAGGCTCGCTTGAGCCCAGAAATTGGAGGTTGCGGGGTGACAGCTTGAGGCTCTGTCTCAAAACAAAAAAGTTGGCTGCAAAAGAATCGAAAATTCTAAATATAATTAAAGTGACAAAATAGTCCAAAGATGTTTCTAAAACAAATAATAGCAGGCCAATTTTCATTACGTTCAGCAAGGAAAAAATCAAAAAACATGACTCCAAAGCTATCTCAGAATGCAGGCAGGTTTTCCCCAAACCACCGCGATTGCAGAAAAAGAGTAAACTCTTTATAAGCACCTCCTGGAGAATGCTTTTAAAAACAGCAGCCAAGGAACCGCAAAATCACGAGCGTCTTTGATTTATGACTAAGAAACCTACTGTGCGTCCCCACCTGGGTGATCCTGATGTTGCGGTAATGGCCGAAACTCTTTGGGGGAGGGGAGATCACAGTTCTCCCACTTAAGAACTAAAACGTTTGAGCCCATCGGAGCCCTATTACCGGGCGTTAGGGGTAGTCACTGTCCCCAAGCATTTTCTCAGGGCAGAGATCACATTTCTGCTCTTGGTCGAGGCCAGAGGTGGGCGGGGGCCGGAGCCAGACCTGGAGCGGGACCTGAACACCAGGCCCGGCGAAAGACGCCGCACTCGACCCACGAAGAGGGGAGGTTGGGTCGGCGCCCGCGGCGCGCGGTGGCCCAGCTCCAGCGCCAGACCCCGGCCGCGCCGCTGCGGTCGCTCGGGCGCTCCGACACCTGCGGGCGGGAGGGCGGGGCCTCCCAGCTCGCCAGGGCCCGCCCCCGACACGCCTCCTCTTGGGGTCACTTTCTTCCGGCCTCGGACTGCGGAAGGGCTTAGGAGGCAGAAAACCTCGTGGCTTGGCGTGAGAACTGTTACCGTGGGCTGGCTTCTAAAACACTGAAGTAAATAGTTTTCTTTTTAGAAAACCCTTCTCCGCATACCCTGTGATTTGAACATAAGCCTGATGCGTCTTTCCCCCACGACTTTACAGCAGATACAGTATGCTGTGTACCCACTTAACTGTGAAACGGTAACTTTGTTAAGACTCCTAAACCTGTTTTGTGGGTCATAATCCAAGGTCGTATTTTGCCTAAGATTTCCCTTAAACTTGTTCATACGTTGAGTGGCAAACTTAAAATAGATTGTAAATAGACATCAACGTGACCCCTTTTAGAAAGAAAAACAAGAATTTTAGTTCTTTGCATTGTAAAAGAGTAACCAGTAGTTGTTTGAGATTTATAACTGATTGACCATCTTTTCACTGTTGGCTAATCACTCTGCCATTGGACCTAATTTAAAGCAGCTTTCAGTAATGACATTTTGCTGTGGCTTGCCACACGTTTTCACGTTGTTTGTGCCAATTGAAAATTATTTTTAAAATCTTTTTATCTGCTGTAGCTACCACAGAAGAGAAAATGACTTTTAAAAGGGTAGTTTAGAATATGATTAAGCCAAGGAATTATAGGACTAAGAATTAAAATAAAATGGCACTTTGTTCTAACATTTAGAATATTTAACGTAATTCCACCAACCACGTTTTATAGACTGGGAAGCTATAGGCAACACACATAGTTTATACACAATAAGTAAACACAGGTTTTTTTAAAAAAGTTTTACTTTTTTGCCACAAATACTAAAATACAATATACCACTTTGTTCCTGGCCTCATTTGAGAAAAAAAAAACAACCAGAAAACAGTATAACATTTTGCTTTTTTCTCTTAATGTTGGTGATCCTTTCTTGTGAGCACATTACAACCAGCAGAACGGGCTAGGTACCCAGGCGATCTGATCAGAGAGCTAGTAGTCCTAACCTTGAATCGGCTGTTCTGGGCAGCCTGGAATAATCAAGGGAGTTGGAATTACAAAATCAGGGATTCTGTCCTCACTCTTTTGCTTATGGCCCCTGCAACAGCTGGTGCTCCTGAAAAGTGCATCTGTAAAGTGAGTCTGCTCATTTTTCATACTTAGCACCTACTTCAGAGTTCTACTATGCAATGACTTAAAACACACTGGGCTGCTATAAGAGCTAGGTAAGACAGTATTTCCACAGGCTTTTTGAAGAATGCTTCTCCTCAACTGGTACACCTTGTGATGCTAACTTGAGTCAGCAGAGAAAATAAACCTGTTATAGCTCACTGCAACCTTAAACTCTTGGCCTCAAGTGATCCTCCCATCTCAGCCTCCCAAGTGGCTGGGACTACAGGCACGTGCAACCACACCTGGCTTATTTTTAAATTTTTTGTAGAGACAGGTTTTTGCTATGTCACTCAGTCTGATCTTGACTCCTGGGCTCTGGTGATCTTCCCATCTCAGTCTCCCAAAGTCCTGGGAGTACAGGCACGAGCCACTACACCTGAACCCAATGTTATCTTTTTAATTGTCAACATTTTAAAATAGGTAATACAGGCTCTGTGCCCATAGCACAGTGGTTATGGCACCAACCACATACACCGAGGCTGGTGGGTTTGAACCCAGCCCAGGCCAGCTAAACAACAATGACAACTACAACAGAAAAATAGCTGGGCGTTGTGGTGGGTGCCTGTAGTCCCAGCTACTTGGAAGGCTGAGGCAAGAGAATCGCTTAAGCCCAAGAGTTTGAAGTTGCTGTGAGCTGTGATGCCACAGCACTTTACTGAGGACGACATAGTGAGACTCCGTCTCAAAAAAAAAAAGGAAAAAAAGTAATACATTTACATAGTAAAAAATTGTATAGGAGGTTATAGACTGATACTCTCTTTTTAGCAATTTATCAAAATTCAGAAGACTGTCAGGGATATTAAGGAAACTAAAGCTACTTCTACGACTGCTCTCTTCATTACAAATCCTTTGCCTACCAGTGGTCTCTCCTTAGGTACGAAGGAAAGGGTTTTCCTCTCTTACTCTTTATTTTTTAACAATTATATTTGTTTTTATTTATTTATTTAATTTATTATTTTTTTTTTTTTGCAGTTTTTGGTTTGGGCTGGGTTTGAACCCGCCACCTCCAGCATATGGGGCTGGTGCCCTACTCCTTTGAGTCACAGGTGCTGCCCTAACGATTATATTTGATATGTTACAAATTAAACTGTGAGAAGCTGCAAAAGCAGGCAACTTCATGAAGCCAGGGAGGCACCCGTTATACAGCTGCCTTAGTCTGTAGCAGGTGCAAAGTCCGCACATGCAGTGGTCATCAAGGGTAAGAGTGTGGATAGCTTCTGCCATCTGGAATTTACCCGTCAATGCAAAGTTTAAAGTCCAGCTTAAGGAAACATTGGCTATGCCTGACTTCTTAGAGTTTACAGGTGAGAAAGCATCAGAAGGTGCCTAAAATCTCTACAAACACATAGGCTTACAAAAAAACAAGCATAAAACCAACACTCTCTCAGGCAATGTTGCAATTTGCTTTTGGGAGGAGATTCCCATTTGACCATGTTTGAACAACCTCATTCTCCTGTTGGATTTTTTTTTTTTTTTAAGACAGAGCCTCAAGCTGTCACCCTGGATAGAGTGTGGTGGCATCACAGCTCACAGCAACCTCCAATTCCTGGGCTCAAGCGAGTCTCCTGCCTCCGCCTCCCAAGTAGCTGGGACTACAGGCACCCGCCACAACACCTGGCCAATTTTTGGTTGCAGCCGTCATTGTTGTTTGGCAGGCCTGGGCTGGATTCGAACCCGCCAGCTCAGGTGTACGTGGCTGGCACCTTAGCCCATTGAGCCACAGGCACCAAGCCAAGGATTTTTTTTGAGACAGAGTTTCACGGGGGTCGCCCTCCGTAGAGTGCTGTGCCATCACAGCTCACAGCAACCTCAAACTCTTGGGCTTAAGCAATTCTCTTGCCTCAGCCTCCCAAGTAGCTGGGACTATAGGCACCTGCCACAATGCTCGGCTATTTTTTGGTTGCAGTTGCCATTGTTGTTTAGCAGGCCCAGGCTGGGCTTGATGTATGTGGCCGGTGCCCTACTCACTGAGCTATGGGCGCCAAGCCAGATTTTGTAATTTATTGTTATAGTTCTCTTCAGTTTTGACCTGTCAAACTTCTCAACTTCTGGCAGGTCTGGTTTATCTTGACTAAAAGAAAGCCTGAAGGCTTGAAGACTTGTGCACTGCTGTACGCTGCTTTGCACAGGTTGGTGATCTCGCAAAGAGCTCTGCATTATCAACCCTCACTCACCATTCGTTGTGAATCCATATTTTGTAAATATTCATTTTCAGCATTTTTCTGTCTTTGTAGGTAGTACAGAACACAAAACTAAAGGAAGAAAGGGAATCTATTCCCAGATATTTTCTTTATTAATGTGATCTTGAATAAATCACCTTTGAGCTCCCTATCCTATCATAAAATAGTTTGACATCTATTTTATAGAAATAGATTATAAAGATTACATAAGACACTGTACCAAAAGATGCACACAGTTTTTACAAATGTCAGTGCTCATTATAATTAGAAAATAATCATTAGTTCTTTCAAGAAGCAAAAGCCTGTTCAAAATACAGAGAAATTGGTGGCGCCCATAGCTCAGTCGACAAGGGTGCCAGCCATATACGCCTAGGGTGGCGGGTTCGAACCTGCCCTGGGTCTGCTAAGCAACAATCACAACAGCAACCAAAAACTGGTCGGGCGTTTTGGCAGGTGCCTGTAGTCCCAGCTACTTTGGGAGGTTGAGGCAAGAGAATTGCCTAAACCCAAAAGATGGAGGTTCCTGTGAGCTGTGATGCCACGGCACTCTACCCAGGGCAACAGCTAGAGACTCTGTCTCAAAAAAAAAAAGAAATTTTCCAATTGCCAAAGTTCATTCTAATAATACTATTTTGTCTATTTCATTTAAGTATTGGAAGTATAGATTTACGAATACTTGTGGCACTGGGTGACTGGGTGTGTATTCTTTTTTTTTTTTTTTTGAGACAGAGTCTGGCCATGTTGCCCTTGGTAGAGTGCCGTGGTGTCCCAGCTCAACAGCAACCTCAAACTCTTGGGCTTAAGCGATTTTCTTACCTCAGCCTCCCAAGCAGCTGGGACTGCAGGCGCCTGCCACAAAGCCTGCCCATTTGTTGTTGTTGTTGTTGTTGTCATTGTTGCTTTAGCTGACCCGCGTGGGATAGGTTCGAACCTGCTAGCCTCAGTGCATGTGACCAGCGCCCTACCTGCTGAGCTATAGGCACCGCCAGGGGGTGTGCATTTTGTAAGTGACAAGAAATGTTGTATTATGGCATTTAGTACCTGTTGGTAATTGGGCAGGATTTCAAAGGTTAGTCTTTATTCATGTAGTTATCTAACACGTACTGAGCATGTGCTGTATGCCAGGCACTTAGCTAGGCTCTGGAGAGACAAAAAGCAATCTCTTTTCTCTGTGGCAGAACCCTGAGAGGGTATGACGGGAAGACTGCAGTAAGCAGATGATTGCAAGGATGCCTGAGTGCTGGAACCAGGTAAGTCCAGGGAGACTGTCACCACTCGGGAGGGACCCAGACTAGCGGAAGGAATCAGGAGAGCAGCTGGGAAGCTTCTCAGAGGACAGGATGCTGGGTTGGGTAAGAACTGTGGGAGTCAGCCAGTGGTAAGAGGCTATGGAGGTGGGTGCTTCAGACGGCTGCTCTAGGAAAAAGTGGGAGGGAGAGTTTATTCCTCCACCAACAGGAATAGCGAGCATGATATATCTGTCTGGGGGTTATTCACGGAGCCCCCTAAGGAGCCTGGGAACAACAACCAGGCTCTAGAGGCACACCACTTGGGTCCAAGTCTGTGAGCAGCTCTGGACAAAGTACAGTATTTGACTTTTTTTGGGGGGGAGGGATAGAGTCTCAATCTGTCACCCAGGCTAGAGTGCCACCTCTGCCTCTCAGAGTACTAGAATTTAGGTGTGAACCACAATGCCTGGCTTAATTTTTCTAATTTTAGTAGAGACAGGGTTTCATTTTTGCTACAACTGGTCTTGAAGGTCTCGAACTCGTTAGCTCAAGTGATCCTCCCACCTTGGCCTCCCAGAGTGAATTTTGATAATGTTATCTTATGCCATTTGGGCTGCTATAACAAAATAGATTAGACTTGGGCAACTTATAAACAACAGAAATTTATTACTTGCAGTTCTGGTGGCTGGGAAGTTCAAGATCAAGGCCCCACCAGATTTGGTGTCTGGTGAGAGCTTGTTGTTGTCTTCAAAGACGATGCCTTCTGGCTGTGTTCTAACATGGCAGAAGGGTTGGGGAATCCCTCAACCCTTTAAAGGCACTAATTCCATGAACATGATGGAGCCTTCAGGACTTATCACTTCCTCAAGGCCCCACCTCTTAATACTGTCACATTAGGTGTTAGGTTCCAACATACGAATTTTGGGGGGACACCAACATTCAGGCCATAGCAGATGCTATATTTTTAATAATTATGAAGTCAGAAATATATATGTATTTTTTTTTCAATCTTTGGCCGGGGCTGGGTTTGAACCTGCCACCTCTGCATATAGGGCTGGCACCCTACTCCTTTGAGCCACAGGTGCCGCTCCAAAAATATTTTTTTTTTTTTTGAGACAGAGCCTCAAGCTGTCACCCTGGATAGAGTACTGTGGCATCACAGCTCACAGCAACCTCTAGTTCCTGGGCTCAAGCGAGTTTCCTGCCTCTGCCTCCCAAGTAACTGGGACTACAGGTGCCCACCACAACGCCCGGCCATTTTTTGGTTGCAGCTGTCATTGTTGTTTGGTGGGCCCAGGCTGGATTCGAACCCACCAGCTCAGGTGTACGTGGCTGGCGCCTTAGCCTGTTGAGCCACAAGTGCCGAGTCTCCAAAAATATATATATATATTTTTTTGCAGTTTTTGGCCAGGGCTGGGTTTCAACCCACCACCTCCGGCATATGGGGCTGGCGCCTTACTCCTTTGAGCCACAGGCACTACCCTCCAAAAATATTTTTTAACAAGTTTCTTTTAATGGGACTTTTTAAAAATCAAAAGAAGCATAAACAATCACCCTTAATTCTAAAATCTTGTCATGTCCTTGTACTTTCTAAGATTAAATGTACTTTATCCTTTTTTTTTTTCTTTTTTAGTATAGTATCTTTGAATTGTTGCTATGTCATTGACTCTGTTTTTCTAGTACCATCTGCTTCTGGTATGTCTATCTGCAAGCTGTTTCTGCTGCAAAAGGGACTTTGCAGATTTAGTTTTTAAAAAATCCCAACTGGCTGGGCGTGCTGGTGCGTGGCTATAATCCCAGCACTCTGGGAGGCTGAGGCAGGAGGACTGCTTGAGGTCAGGAGTTGGAGACCTACCTGTGCAAGAGCAAGACTCTGTCTCTACTAAAAATAGAAAAATTAAGCCAGGCAGGGTGGTTCACACCTGTAATCCTAGCACTTTGAGAGGCAGAGGCTGGTGGATTGTCTGAGCTCAGGACTTCAAGACCAGCCTGAACAGGAGCAAGACCCCATCTCTACTAAATATAGAAAAACTAGCTGGCTCGGCGCCTGTGGCTCAACAGGCTAAGGCTCCAGCCATGTATACCTGAGTTGGAGGGTTCGAGTCCAGCCCGGGCCCGCCAAACAACAATGACGGTTGAAACAACAAAAAAAAGGCCAGGCGTTGTGGCGGGTGCCTGTAGTCCCAGCTATTTGGGAGGCGGAGGCAAGAGACTCGCTTGAGCCCAGGAATTGGAGGTTGCTGTCAGCTGTGATGCCACAGTACTCTATCCAGGGTGACAGCTTGAGGCTCTGTCTCAAAAAAAAAAAAAAAAAGTTAGCTGGATGTTGTGGCAGGGACCTATAGTCCCAGCTATTTGGGAGGGTAAGGCAAGAGGAACACTTGAACCCAGGAGTTTAAGGTTGCTGTGAGCGAGGCTTACTCCATAGCACACTAGCCTGGGCAACAGAGTGATAGTCTATCTCAGAAAAAAAAAAAAAAAAATTAGCTAGGCAGGGTTGTGAGTACCTGTGGTTTCTGCTACTTGGGAGGCTGAGGCAAGAGGATGCTTTGAGACCAAGAGTTCAAGGCTACTTAGAGATAGGCTAACGACATGGCACTGTAGCCTGGGCAACAGAAAAAAAAAAACCCAAAATGCAAAAGCCATAGAATGGGCAGGCTTTACTTTTAGACACATGAGCACTGGGCAAACCACTTAGTATTTCCTATCTACAAAACTAGTAATTTTTGACTCTAGGAAGTTGCATGCAGATATCAATGGCAAAGAACAAATTAAGAGGGCAGAAATCCAGGAATGTGTTTCACATAGCCAGCCAGAAAAACTTCAAGGCTAAAAACAAAGCAAAACTGGTTACCACTAATCCTAAGAAAATAAATACTATGAATGATGAAAAAGTTCACAGAGTGAATAAAGCTTTTGTAAATATACAAAAGGAGCTTGCATACTTTTCTTTTTCTTTTTCTTTTTTTTTGAGATAGACTCTCACTTTATCGCCCTTGGTAGAGTACCGTAGCATCACAGCTCACAGCAACCTCCAACTCCTGGATTTAGTCGATTCTCTGGCCTCAGCCTTCTGAGCAGCTGGGAGAAAGGCACCTGTTGCTGTGCCCAGCTACTTTTTGAGTCAGGGTCTCACTCTTGCTCAGGCTGGTCTTGAACTCTTGAACTCAGGCAATTCACACACACCTCTGCCTCCCAGAATGCTAAGATTACAGGAATGAGTCACTGTGCCCAGCCATTATTAGTAGTTTATGTTCACATAATGGCTTTCAGATTCTTTACATTTGAGTGAGTCCATTCTGAAAATACAAGAAATCTTCCTGCCTTAGTCTCCTGAGTAGCTAAGACTAGAGGTGCCAACCACAATTTTACTTTTTCTTTCCTTTTTTTGTAGAAATGGGGTCTGGTTTTGCTGTCTGGTCTTGAACTCCTGAGCTCAAGGGATCCTCCCACCTTGACCTCTTAGAGTGCAAGGATTCTAGGTGTGAGCCACTGTGCTTGGTCTATACCTTGTCTCTTAAAAAAAAAAATAATAAAAATACTAAGACTTTGCACTTAATAGTCATCAAACTGCTGAAAACCAAAGATCAAGGAAAAAAACTGAAAGTGATCAGAAAAAGGCACCTTACATATGAGGGAGCCATGATTGATAGGATCAATATCTCATCAGAAACGTGGAGGCAAGGAGATAGATGGCAACATCTTAAAGCACTGAAAGAAAGAACAAACAAATCTGTCAACCCAGAATTCTATGTCTAGTGAAAATATCCTTTACAAATGAAGACAATAAAATCACAATAAGATACCACTATATACCCACTACAGTGGCTAAAATTAAAAAGATTGACAATACCAACTCTTGGCAAGCAATTGGGACTCTTACACAGCTGGTGAGAATGTAAAATTGTGCAATCTCTTAGGAAAACAGTTTAGCAGTTTCTAAAAAAGTTAAACATACATCCACCATATGACCATCCATTCTGCTTTCAAGTGTTTACCCAAGAAAAATGAAAGCATATGTCCAAACAAAGAGCTGGGCCAAAATATTCATAGCAGTTTTATTTGTAATCACCCAAAACTGAAAACGATCCAAATATCCATCAACAGGTGAGTAGATAAATTATGGTATATCCTTATACTAGAAAACTAGTTAGCTATAAAGAGGAATAAGCTATTAATACATGCAACAACATGAAGACTTTCTTTTCTTTTCTTTTTTTTTTTTTGAGACAGAGCCTCAAGCTGTCACCCTGGATAGAGTGCTGTGGCATCACAGCTCACAGCAACCTCCAATTCCTGGGCTCAAGCGAGTCTCCTGCCTCTGCCTCCCAAGTAGCTGGGACAACAGGCGACCGCCACAATGCTCGGCCATTTTTTGGTTGCAGCCGTCATTGTTGTTTGGCGGGCCCGGGCTGGATTCTAACCCGCCAGCTCCAGTGTACGTGACTGGCGCCTTAGCCTGTTGATCCACAGGCACTGAGCCTGTTTTTTCTTTTAATACTTCTCTGTTTGTGTCTGCAGTGGGAGAAAGGTATTAGACTTGGGGTAAATATTTGTTAATTGGATGAATGTGTGTACATGAGACGTAACATCCTGAAGGTTGAATATGCCCAAAGGGTATTTAGTGGCCGTCACACAGGTGTTAGGATGGCCCAGGTGAGCCATGCAAACTCAGTGGCCTCAGTTACTGATCAAAACTGGAGGGGAGGGCAGCGCCTATGGCTCAAGGAGTAAGGCTCTGGCCCCATATATCAGAGCTGGTGGGTTCAAACCCTGCCCCAGCAAAAAAAAAAAACTGGAGGGGAGGAGTAGGAGGACGGAAAAGAACCAGGAAAAAGAGGGACAAGTAACTGACTTTATACTGGTGGTCATTTTCCAGGAGGTTTTGCCTATAGGAGGAGAAGTCACAGAATAATCAGGGTATTTATTGGTCTGTCACTAATACCTCCATTGTACAAAGAAGAAAAGGAATAAAAGAAAGTTTTTATCAGTTCTATTCACTTAAAGAGAAAAGGCCTGACTTAATTCCACAAAATAAAACTATAAAATTGTTCACAGTTTAACCCTGCTGCTGTCAAGTTACAGTTTGTTGGCTCTAGGTATTCCACACCGCAGCCTGCCTTGCCCAAGAAATGCAGCTCAAGAAAGCCTGGAGAGTCCTGTGCGTCCGCAGCTGTATTCGTCACCATTTCCCCCTTTGCCTACTGGAAATCATCCAAAGGCAACAGAGTTAAAAGAAAAAGTATACCCCATTTTCGGTGAAAGTAGGAGACAGGTATATTCTCCAGACTCTAAAACATAAAAGGCCACCAAATGCAGCTGAGTTAGTAAGAGGAAGAAGGGGAAACCTAGAGAGAGGCCCCAGGGAGGAAGATGCCAGTGCCAGCAAAAAATACAATAATGGGGCGGTGCCTGTGGCTCAGTGAGTAGGGGGCTGACCCCATATACCAAGGGTAGCGGGTTTGAACCCAGCCCCGGCCAAACTGCAACAACAAAAAAATAGCTGGGTGCTGTGGCGGGCACCTGTGGTCCCAGCTACTTGGGAGGCTGAGACAAGAGAATCGCCTAAGCCCAGGAACTGGAGGTTGCTGTGAGCTGTGTGACACCATGGCACTCTATGGAGGGTGATAAAGTGAGACTCTGTCTCTACAAAAAGAAGGAAAAAAACATATATATATATATATGATAATGCAAGTGAGAGGCACATCCCGAGGGGTAAAGGCTTTCCCTGTATAACAGATGCATTATTTGTCCAAAATATTGACTGACCCTTCCTACTAGTCTCTTTCTTACCTTCCTGACCCTTCTGTTCCTTTCTAAACAGAGCAATCCTGGCTAAACGTTGATATTTCCCACCCCTCTGGCTTCCGCTTGACCAGGAAACTTGCTTTGGCTAATGAAAGGTGAGTGCAGTGATGAGCCCCACTCCTGAGCAGAAGCTGGAGCAGCCACCCTATGCTTCCGACCACTCGCTTCCTCCTCTGCCACACACCAGTGGTATCCCAGGGCAGGGTTCTTGAATCAAGAGGTTGTGCTGAACAGTACAGTCAACCCTCAGGTCACCTTCAATGGCAGTAAAATGAGGGAGAAATAAGCTTTTCATAAGCCACTACGATTTTGTAGTAATTTGTTATTACAATGTAACCGAGCCTAAGCAAACCGATAAGTTTTCATCAGGAAGTACAGCCATTGTGATGAGTCAGGTTTGTAGCGGAAGTCTCCTTGGATCTGGGTTGGTTCAGAACAGCAGAGATAATAGGCATTGTGTACAGGGGAAAGTCTGCCACTGGAGCCCCAGGCAGCCCAGAAAACCAAGGAGAAGGATCCTCATTTATCATTGCTTTTGGTAGGGCACAAGTAGATATCGTCTAAAGGAAGACAGGATGAAGGTTAGTAACTAAGGTTATAATTGGGAAGAGCAAAACAGAACAAAAATAAAAGCCTTCCTAAATATTCGAAGAACAACAGGCTAAAAATGAAACAAAGAGTCCACTGAATGGAAAACTTCTAAAAGCAGTATGAAAATAAAAAACACAAAATAATAATTATAGAACAAAACCCAATGGGCTAGATGCGCAAGTGAAGAAAATGACGTTCCAATTTGATCTCTGTGTTGTGCAGACTCTGGGCTCATCCCACCCCCGATCTCTACCTCCTGGAGTGGATACCCTTGTGTGGTGCCTGCTGCCTCAGTATGCAGGGGGTGGAGTGGGAGAAACTATAACTTCCTTCTAACAAGTAGAATGTGGCAAAAATAATTAAAAATAAGTAATTGTTATTTAAGTCTTTGACTCACTAGCCACTTCCCTCTAGAAACATTTCTTATAGGCTCAATGAATTAAACCTATAAGAAATGTTGGGAAAAGCCATTGCAGCAAGAAAGAGCAGGTCGACTCTAGAGGCAGCCTCTGGCAGCTGATGGTGGTCTTCAACCTCCAACCAACAGAGAGCTGGGGCCCTCAGTACTACAACTGCAAGCACACAAATTCTGCAAATAGCCGAAAGGAACGTGGAAGACCATTCTCCCCCAATCGAGCCTCCAGCTCAACCAAAGCCTCAAGTTGCAGTCTCTTAAGACCATATTGTTCAAGGCTCTAATTTGTTATGCAGCAATTAAAAAAAATGCACTCATAAGGCAAAATTCAATTCCATGCTGTGAACAAGAGATGTAGCTAAAAGAAAATTATTTTAAAATGTTGAAAATAAAGGATGGGGATAGGTGTGTCAGATAAATCCAAGTAACAGATAAGGACAGGTGTAATCATCAGACAGAAAGGAATTGAGGACAAAAATATTATTTGAGGCAAAAAAAAAATACCAAAAAGTACAATTCAAAATAAAGTCAGCATAGTCATGATTTATATACCAAGAAACATAGCAGCAATTCATAAAGTGGAAATAATAGAAAGTTCAAGAAAATTTGACAGAAATACATGAGTAGTAGATTTGTTTTCTTTTAGTTCTTAAGAGATCAAGTGTTGAAAAGCTATAGATCTAAATACTATCATTAGTAATTACATAGATCTATAATATATATCCAGCTTTCTTTCTTAAGAATGGAGAATTTATCTTCTTCTTCTTTTTTTTTTTTTTTTTTTTGCAGTTTTTGGCCAGGGCTGGGTTTGAACCTGCCACCTCTGGCATATGGGGCTGGCACCCTTTGAGCCACAGGTGCTGCCCAAATTTGTCTTATTTTTAAGTGCCCTTGAACTGATACCTTATATTAACCCACAAAGGAAACCTTAGTAAATTCCCCAAAGTTTAAAGAATGTAACAAAATTCTCTAATTGTGATAAAAACAACTCATAAATTCATGAAAATTAAAAGTAGAAAATGAACAAACAAAAACACAATAAAACCCACCAAGTCTTGGCTCAAAAAGAAAAAAAATATACTGAAATTTGAAAATACATAGAATATACAAAGAAGACTAAACCTACTATATCAGAACATATGAGTAGCTAAAATGATTTTTTTATAGGAAAACTTCCTAGGCCTAAATGATTATATCAATAAGCCCAAAAAAGTGAATACAAATTAAGTATTTGAAGAACAGCAAAATGTACTGAGAAATGCAAAAAGAAGAGCTATAAAAATAAAAGTAGAGAATAAAAAGTTGCCAAACAGAAAAACAGCAGCACATATAAATACATTTAAAATGAGTTTTTGAATAATGCAGTAAAACAAGATAAATTAGTAGCTGAACAAGTCTACAGGAAAGGATATATGCATAGTCTTTAATATAATCTGAAAAGGTGTTCAACCCAACTATTAGAAAAATGAAAATTAAAATAATACCAAGGTACCATTTTTCACTTACCTGATTGGCAAACATTTAACCACCTGGTGACACACTGTGTAGGTGAGGCCTTGGGGAAGTAAACTCTTCAATAGTTCTCACGGGTTGAAAAATTATGTAATGTCTGTAGATGGGTGTTTGGAAATAGCTATCAAAATGACAACATAAACCTGGCCAATCCGGTCCAGGATTTTATCCTGCAGGTACATTCATACAAGGATGAGTAAGTTTTTATCTTTAAAGTATCGCTCGTCATGGCAAAATATTAGAAAAACCCAAATTCCCCCCAAAAGGGGACTGGTTAAATAAACTATAATCATCTGTGGAATAGTGTACATACCACTGCAAACAAGAGTGAGGAAGATGATTACTGCATTGAAATATTAAGCAATATTAATAATAATAATAACAGTAATCATCTGTTTTCTTTTCTGAATGTATTTATCTTCGTTCATTCTTTACCTGGTTTTTGTTTCTAGTCCTTATCTTAAACATTGTTATTGTTATTAAATCTTAAGCCTTTTAAATTCTGTGAAGGCAAAAAGTTGAAACCTAATTAACACATGTATATGTAAAAAAAAAAGTGAGGAAGATATCGATATGCTATATAAAAATATATCCAAGATATGTGAAAAAGGCAAGATAAAAAAGCATGTAGAATATATTACCATTTGTATACTAGTGGCTGAAATAAATGGAAAATATGTCTATTCATAATTACTTATATGAATATTAACAATTTCTTATTTTATTTATTTATTTTTTTGGAGACAAAGTCTCACTTTGTCGCCCTCAGTAGAGTGCCCTGGTGTCATAGGTCATAGCAACCTCAAACTGTTGGGCTCAAGTGATTTTCTTGCCTCAGCCTCCCAGGTTCCTGAAATTACAGGCATCTGTCATGATGCATGGCTAGTTTTACAGATGAGGTTTCAATCTGGCTCAGGCTGGTCTTGAACTTGTGAGCTCAAGCAAGCCACCCACCCTGGGCCTCCCAGAGTACTAGAATTACAGGCATGAGCCACCACGCCCGGCCTCGAATGTTAACAATTTTTGAAAGGATATTCAAGATCCTGAGAACTGTGGTTACCTTTTGAGAAAATTAGTTATCAGATAGATGGAGAATATATATGTTTTTATATTTTTTCAAATTTTAAACCATGTAAAAATATTACCTAATCAAAATTTTAAAAAATAATTTAAAAAGTGTAAAGTTTTGAAATTTGCTGTGTGATGCTAGATTGATACACAGATGAACAATATTTTTTCCAGCATTGGAAATCTCCTTCATAACATATCATTTTGCAATTTATTTCTTCCATGATAACAGTCTTTACAACTTAGATATACTATTTGTTAGTAATAATGTAAATAATTAGAAGTTCAAATGTAAGGATAGACTTCTTGATGGAATGTGAAGATTAAAATTTATTTTTAAAATAATTTTGAATAAATGAGGAAACCTTGTATAAATCTATTATACACAATTATATTCAGCTACATTTTAACAAATTGATATCTCCCCCATAGTTTGTTTATAAATATTGCTATGAACTGAATTGTGTCTACCCCCCCGTCAAATTCATATGTTGAAGCCCTAATCTCTGATGTTGTTGTAGGAAATGGCAAATTGAAATTAATAGACACTTGTACCAAAATTATAGAGACAGGATTTTTTTTTTTTTGAGACAGAGTCTCACTATGTCGCCATCCATAGAGTGCTGCTGTGGCGTCATAGTTCACAGCAACCTCAAACTCTTGGGCTCAAGCAATTCTCTTGCCTCAGCCTCCCAAGTAGCTGGGACTTGTACAGATGCCTGCCACAACTCCTGGCTATTTTTTGGTTGCAGTTGTCATTGCTGTTTAGCATGCTCAGGCTGCGCTTGAACCTGCCAACCTCAGTGTATGTGGTTGGTGCCCTACTCACTGAGCTGCAGGTGCTGAGCCAGGATTTTTTTTTATTGTTTAGGATTCATTGAGGGTACAAAGAATGAGGTTACACTGATTGCATTCATTAGATAAAGTCCTTCTTATAATTGTATGCCCCCAAGAGGTGTGCCAAACAATATGAACCCCATCCATCTTCTTCCTCCCCTCTCCCTGCTCCCTTTTACCTCACCCTTCCCCTCATTTAAGATCATCTACTGCCTTCGTATTAGAATTGAGTATATTAGATTCTTGCTTCTCCATTCTTGTGATACTTTACTAAGAAGAATGTGTTCCATCTCCATCTAGGTTAATACAAAAGATGTAAAGTCACTATCTTTAATGGATGGATAGTATTCCGTGGTATACATATACCACAGCTTGTTAATCTATTCCTTGGTTGGTGGACATTTAGATTGTTTCCACATTTTGGTGATTATAAATTGAGCTGCAATAAATAGTCTAGTGCAAATGTCCTTATGATAAAAGGATTTTTTTTCTTCTGGGCAATTATTTTTCTTTTGAGTAGATGCTTAGTAAAGGGATTGATGGATCAAATGGGAGGACTAGTTTGAATTCTTTGAGGATTCTCTATACTTCCTTCCAAAAATGTTGTATTAGTTTGCAGTCCCACCAGCAGTGCAAGTGTTCCCTTCTCTCCACATCCACGCAAGCATTTGCAGTTTTGAGATTTTGTGATGTGGGCCATTCTTACTGGGTTTAGATGATATCTCAGGATAGCTTTGATTTGCATTTCTCTGATGATTAGGAACAATGAGCATTTTTTCATGTTTATTAACCATTCATCTGTCTTCTTTAAAAAAGGTTCTATTCAATTCTCTTGCTCAGTGATATGTGGGATTGTTGGTTCTTTTTTTATTGATTAATTCAAGTTCTCTACACTTCCTACTTATCAAGCTTTTGTCCAATCCATAATATGCAAATATATTTTCCCATTCTTAAGGTTGTCTGTTGTTTGGTTGTTGTTTCCTTAGCTGTACAGAAGCTTTTCAGTTTAATTAAGTCCCATTTATTTATTTTTGTTGTTGCAATTGCTACAGAAGTCTTCTTCATAAAATCTTTCCCCAGACCAATATCTTCAAGTGTTTTCCCCACACTTTGTTAGACGATTTTTTTCTTTTATCTATTATTTTTTTGAGACAGAGTTTCTCTATGTCACCGTTGGTAGAGTGCTGTGGCATCTCAGCTCACAGCAACCTCAAACTCTTGGACTTAAGTGATTCTCTTGTCTCAGCCTTCCAAGTAGCTGGGACTACAGGCACCCAACACAACACCCAGCTATTTTTTGTCACAGTTGTCATTGTTGTTTAGCAGGTCTAGGCGGGGCTCAAACCTGACAGCTTTGTTATATGTGGCTAGTGCCATAACCACTGTGCTATGGGTGCTGGACCAGAGGACTTTTATTGTTTCATGCCTTAGATTAAATATTTTTTCCATCTTGAATCAATTTTTGTGACTGGAGAAAGGTGTCGGGTCCAGTTTCAGTCTTTTACATGTGGTTATCCATTTCTCCCAGCACCATTTATTGAACAGGGATTCAATTCAATTTCCCCCAGTATATTTTTTTTTGTTTGTTTTTTGTGGGTTTTTTGGGGGAGGGCTGGGGATGGGTTTGAACCCGCCACCTCCAGCATATGGGGCTGGCACCCTTGACCAGTGTATGTTCTTCTTTGG
>CAUYON010104357.1:0-14967 GCA_963573935.1 Arctocebus calabarensis | reverse complement strand
CGCCTCCCAAGTAGCTGGGACTACAGGTGCCCGCCACAACACCCGGCCATTTTTTGGTTGCAGCCGTCATTGTTGTTTGATGGGCCTGGGCTGGATTCGACCCCGCCAGCTCAGGTGTACATGGCTGGCGCCTTAGCCCATTAAGCCACAGGCACCGAGCCCGGGCTTGACTTTTTTGTACCCCACATATAAGTGAGACCATCCTGTATTTATCTTTCTGTGTCTGGTTTACTTTATTTAGCACAATGGCCCCCACGTTCATGTGTGTGGTCATAAGTGACAAGGTTTCCTTCTCTTTTAAAGCTGCAGAGGGCCTGTTGTGTATTATTAATATACACAAGGCAGGTGTTTCTAATGCCATTTTTACAGTTGAGGAGACTGAGCCTGCACAGACGGGTTGCCTGAAGACCCGGGGCTTTGAGAAAGGTCTTTAACACCTAAGCCCATGCTCTCAGCCACTACAGACAGCCAGCAATCTCTAAGCATATCTGGGAACAGGAGGACTTGTTCTGACCTGTATTTTAAGAGAATAACTGGCCAGTGTGTAGCGAGTGAACTGGAAGTGAGAGAGACGGAGATGGAGACGGAGGGTTGGGAAGTGATAGTAAAATGCACTCTCTGAAATCACTTTCCACTGTCTGGCTTTGTGGCTTGGGGCAAGTTACTCAACCTCTCTGAGCCTTGATTTTTTTTTTTTAACACCTGTAGTATGGGAATCACAATACCACACATCTCAGAAGGTTATTTTGTGGATTACATTTAGTGAATGTCTTCAAAGAAATTAGATCTGCCCGGTGAAGTGTAGCCACTTAAAAAAATGATGTTAAGCTATTTTGTCATCTCCTGAGGAAGAAAAGCTGAAGAGCAAATATGGGAAATGAGTCAGCAGAATCAAATGAGTCCTGGGCAAAGGCTTACGCCTCTGACATTTGCATTAACCTGTCCTAACTGTTCATCCTGCCCCCTTCATTTTAAAGCTACTGCCACCCGCCCCCGTGCTCAGGGTTACTTCCCATGCAAAGCAGACTGTGGGTTGCAACTAGAAGATGACATTTACCTGGACACAAAGACACAGTCATAGTGACGAGGGCAGAGCTTGGAAGAGGGACCAGGTCATGGTTCCCATATTCTCTTCCATCGGCTGCCCACCAGTGCCTTGGTTTACCTACGAGGGCTCTCTGTAGCCCCAAATGACTACGCAGGGAATGGCAGGTCACCTACAAGCCAAAACAGATCATAATTCCAAATTTTCTATGGACACCCAAAGGGTGACACGATTCGTTTAAATACTGGAACGGGTTTGCCTCCAACAGATATGCGAACTCACCATAATTTGTTTAATTTCAAAAGCTAGCCTTTGGAAAACACTCTCTTGAGAAGGCTTGTTCTTGAACGAGGCTTGGTAAATTAACACTAAGGGGATCTTTACTTTCTCCTAAGCACTGCTGCCAATCCAGAAGGAAGGAAGTTCTCTCGGTGAATCACAAGCTTGCCCCACGCTAACTGCACCCACGAGGCTCTGCTTTGCTAAAGGCTAAGTCCAGACACTTTACAGCTGCACTCAACTGGATTTGCAAAGAAGTCAAGGCTCCCCGGCTGTTACACTCTGATTACAGTGGAAACATACAAACAAAACAAAAATTTGTCCAATAAATTGAGGGCTGTTTTCGACAGGTCAATAGGGACACATTGTTTACCTGTGGTACATAATAATGGGAGGCCCCTGGGGAGCTGTGAGCACTTCTTTGAGGCCTGAGTGGCAAACACTTGGGTGAAAACAGACCACAGCCCATAAGCAGCCTTCCGTGTCACAGACCTCGGACCCCTCTGCACCCTCTGTCCCCATCTTCATTTGACAGAGGAGGACACAGGTTCGGAGACATTTTATAAAATGCCCAAGGTCACGGTACCACTGAGGCCAACAGTAAGTAGTGAGTGTGGGCTGCCAGCCACCACGTAACCTCAGATCCATGGGTGCCTCTCCTGCGCTTCCCAGTCATCCACGTACGGCCTCCCGCTGGACAGCAAGCTCGGGCAGCTCTAGTCACTAACACGGAGGGCTAGGCAGGATGCTAAGTAGTTCTAAAATACCCACCCAGGGGCGGCGCCTGTGGCTCAGTGAGTTGGGCGCCGGCCCCATATACCAAAGGTGGCGGGTTCAAACCCGGTCCCAGCCAAACTGCAACAACAACAACAAAACAATAAAATAAAATACCCACCCTGCCATATCTCTACAGCTACCTAGAAGGTGGAAACTGCTTTTCTATCCATTTTCCACATAACTATAGTGAGGCTTTGAGGGAAAAGGTCACCCAGCCCTTTGCTAGGATTCTGCTTCCAGAGTCAAACATTTGCTCTCTTTCTTAGAATATATGGCACTGACCAGTGTTTTGGTGAACAGACAAGGGAGTGAATGATTAGATTCAAAGACAGGGTCTCTGTGAACTTGGGGGCCTTCCCGACTACGTCATTGGCATCCAGAAAGGTGCCCAATGACTATTTCTGGAAAGAACCAGAGCGTCCACAGCTGAATGGATGACGCCCCTGGGCTCGGACTCCTTTATAGAAGAGGGAGATGCTGTGTAATGATTATCTCCTAAGCCTTTTCATTTCACCCCTGCCGTCTATGAGAACCTTAGAGAAATGTGGGAATAAAATGACTATGTTACATCAGGTGTACAGCTGGATTAGATGGTGGCCCAGGGGACATTATCAGCGCCGAGGATCATACTCCTTCCCTCCCTATCTCTTCCCAAACAAAACTGACAAAACGCCCCCAGCGCTCTCTCGAGTAACCTTCGCATTTGTGAACAGCTGCACGTATTTTCCTCCAGAGCTGCTGCCCCCTGTCCCCTCCTCATGTCTAGAAAGAGACCAGAAGCCGGTAACGGTACCTTCAGTGTCCCACCCTCATCAGCAGCTTCACCCTGGCAATAGGACACTTGGGCAATGAGGCTATTTATCCAAGAGAGGGGCCAGCCAGCTGCTTTTAGGGATGAGCAAGACACACGCTGGGTGCTGCAAAGCTCTCCGCAGGGTATGGGAGTTTGACACTTAATATTCAAACCCACCTGCAGGCTAAGTACTCAGAGGATAAAGCTCCGTAATAGCACACAGATCCCCAGGCTGATGGGCTGAGCATACAAACTTCCAGTAGAAAGACTCACTTAAGGGCTCTCTGCACAGACGGATTTGGAGGAGACAGAGAGAACAGGAGAAATAGAAAGACGTATACAGGGAAGAGCCATGAAGACATTCTGACTCTGCCTGAAAACCCCCCAAGCATACACCTGCAAATCGGTGGTGGTGATGGTGGTGAGGGTTGGGGGATGAACAAATGTGCATCTTGGAAGGGGCAGGTGAAACCTACCAAATGCAGAACACAAATGTTTTCACACAATAAACGAGAATCTCGTGAAGGTGAGGTTGAACAGCTGGATGAAAATATTTCAGATTGTATATAAAGCCCACACACTGTACCCCATGATTGCACTAATGTACACAGCTATGATTTAGTAAAAAATAAAAATTAAAAAAAAACAAAGAAAAAGAACAAATTAGCTAACAAACATGTATCTTTTCAATCAGCTGGCATCCTTACCTAATATAGAATAATGTAAAAATACAGCGTAACAGCACTGCCCTCTTTAAATTCATTGCATGTGCTGGGACTCATTATTTTCCCCAACAGAGACTCAAAATATGAGGGACATTTCTGGAATTACACATCTTAACAGAGTGACAGCAAAAGGACAATTGAGCATTTGTGCCAACTGCCAAAACGTGCATTTCCCTAAGAGCTCCCAGCCAGCTCATTTTTACAGGCTCTATGGAAGCTCATGAAACACACAGCTTGAAGCATGGGTTTGAGAACTGCCATTGGGTTAGACTTTGTCTACAAGCAGGTACACGCAAACTTTGTGTTACCTATTTCACAGAAATTCTGAGCCAAGCCTGTTGCGCCTCCATCAGAAAACACAGGCTGGAAGTGAGGGCATCTTATGTATAAAATATCTGAAACTCTCACTGCTTAAAACAATGTATGAAAAGGTTACCGGCATGTAAACATAAACACTATCTATAATTACAACTCTTCTCAATAAACCATTGTATCCAGTAATGCTGGGACTGCATTTGTGTGTGGCCAAGTCTGAAGTGCTGAGAAGCTGATGCCTCCTTTTCAAAGACTGTGTTTTCCCCAGTCCTCACTTATCCCTATTGCCTCTACTCATTTCAATTCATACTGTTCAGCCCTATGTGGGCATTTGGATTTTTGATCTGTGGGTTAAATATTGAGAGGGCAAGGCAAAAAAATGTTTTTCATTTCTTCTTTTTATGAGATAGAGTCACTCTGTGGCCCTGGGTAGAGTGCTGTGGCATCATGATTGCTCACAGCAACCTCAAATTCTAGGGCTCAAGTGATCATCTTGCCTCAGCCTCCTGAGTAGCTAGGACTACAGGTGCCTACCACAATGCCCAGCTAGTTTTTTTTGTTTGTTTATTTGTTTGTTTTTGAGTAGAGATGACATCTCATTCTTGCCCAGGTTGGTCTTCAACTCTTGAGCTCAGGCAATCCCTGAACCGTAGCCTCCCAGAGTGTGAGCCACCTCACCCAGGCTCCTTTCTTCTTAGAGAAAAATAATCCATATAATTCCTCCATTCTCTTCCCTGGAATTCTAAAATGGTACAAACCCATGCAGGCACATTAGCACAAGAAGAAAATGAAGGGTTGACTTTGATGAAATTCTAAGCTAGTAAGTTGACTTTTCTCTTCTGTTTTGTAATTATAATTTCAGAAATATTCTTAAGGGGACGATAGATTTCATATATTAGACTAGGCTTTGAAAACTGCACCTGTCCCGATCACGGCCTGCATATACCACCGTCAATGGCTCCCTGCAGTATAAAGGTTAAGGATGGTACAGATGCCTTAGACCTGTATTTATAGAACTAACAAGCCAACCTCACTCTACCTTTCAGGACTTTTTGTCCCTTGACCATCTCATGCTCCCCACTGCAATCTAGCTGTCACATCGCCTTGATGTTTCTGGCATGTCTCTCTTCGTCTGCTTCATGAGGTTTTACCCATCCTATTTACTTTGGCTAGAATCCCATTTCTGGACTCGCTGTATGCGAAAATCATACTCACGCTTTAAGGGCCAATTCAAGTACTATTTCCCAGTTAGAGACCTCCCCAGCCCATGTGGGCTGAACTGGCCTCTCTTCCCTGTGTTTCTGTGATCACGTATTCACATGTCTCTAGTAAGATACACTAAGAATTAGTGTATCTCCAGTATCTCCTGGTCATCTCTTTCACAGATATTTACAACCTATCTCTCTCCAAACCTAGACTGGCAGCTTCTTGAAGGGAGGAAATAACTCAGCTTCGCTTACCAAGAGCTTCTGAAAGGATGTGACAGGCAGGCACATCCTTTAATAAATGCATATTTAATAAATGATTTTTTTTTCCTTGAGACAGTCTCACTCTGCCACCCTGGGTAGAGTGCTGTGGTTTCATCAACCTTAAACTCCTGGGCTCAAACGATGCTCTTGCCCTATATTCTTGAGTAGCTGGGACTACAAGTGTGTACCACAATGCCCAGCTAGTTTTTCTAGTTTTAGTAGAAAAGAAGGAATCACTCTGGCTCAGGCTGGTCTCGAACTCCTGAGCTCAAGCAATCCACCTGCCTGAGCCTCCCAGAGTGCTGGGATTACAGGTGTGAGCCACTATGCCTGGCCTAAATTTACCACAAATATCCCAAATAGAAAGCAATACACAGAGGAAGAGATCTAAGGATGTCAAGAAAGAGGGAAAACTAAACTATTGCTGGGGGTGGTTATTAAGATCACTTGCATGGGATACGTAAATTTTCAGAGGCAGTCCACTATCGTAGCTAAGAAGACAGACTTTGAAGCTAGAATGTCTAGTTTCACTTCCAGAGGCATTACCTCCAAGGCTGTGATCCGGGGCAATTTATTCAACTTCTCTGGGTCTCACTTTCCCCATCTGCAAAATGATGCCATTTATATTACTTATTAGATAGAGCATAATGAAAAGTAAAAATTCTGTCATTGGTAAAGCGCATGGAAAATGTATATAAATATTAGCAATTATTATTTGATCTTGGCTATGAAGGGTAGGTATGATTTGGGGCTGAAGGGGATAGAAATTCCTCCAGGAGGGGGAAACAGCATAAATAAAGGAAATTATAAGTGGTCAGAGGGGACAATGTTGTAAATTGCAGGATGTCACTGTGTACGGTGGAGGACAAGGCTGAAACAGGCCGAGTCAGATGAAAAAAAGACGTTGAATGTTGGCCTAGAATTTTTTGAAGTGTATTTTGTGAGATGTAAGGGAATAAAGTGCTCAGGAATGTAGCTCCCAGGCTGAGTTTCACTGAAGTATTTATTTCAGGCAACTCTTTTCATACTCAACTCCAGAGAACCACAAAGTTGGTAACAAGAATGTGTGGAGTCACCAGAAACAGACAGTTCAGTGACTGCTGACAATGTGCACAAGTAAGATAATTCATCTGGAAGGGGGAAAAACCAGCCCGACTAGTGGAATTTTCTGGACTGAAAAACAAATTGATGACTTGTGGCCCCTTCCTAACCACATAGGTAACTTTCTTCAGACATTTTCTAAAACTCTACAAGACAAAGCAAGACTTACTCCCCCCGAAGAACGAGGATATTAATAGCCTGTTTTCAATGTTCAAATATTTCTGTTTGATGTTGGATTATCGAGGAACTTTAATTTCTTAGTAAGCTCTCAGAGCTACCACTTACCAGAGAAAAATTCACATGTAATTAGATTTTCCTTTAAAAAAAAAATAAAACAAACAAAAAAACTGTGGGACTCTTTTCACCATTGAGAAGCCATTGGAAGTGTTTCTATTGAGGGCTAATTATGGGACTTCATTGGAAAAATCCAGTTTCTTTATCAACTGCAACTTCTTTATGTTAATATCAAAGTTCAAAGGTGCACAAACCAGTATTCTTTCGTAATGGTTATAAGGACAAAGATATTCTTCTTCTTCATTTTTTTTTTTTATTCTTTCATAATGGTTATAAGGACAAAGACATTCTTCTTCTTCTTCTTCATTTTGTTTGTTTGTTTGGTTGGTTTTTGTTTTTTCTTTGAGACAGGATTTCACTCTGTCATCCTGGGTAGGGTATCATGGCATCACAGCTCACAGAAACCTTAAAGTCTTAGGCTCAAGCAATCCTCTTGCCTTAGCCTCTCGAGCAGCTGGGATTATAGGCACCTGCTGTAACACCCGGCTAGTTTTTCTATTTTTAGTAGAGATGGGTAGGCCTAGGCTGGTCTCAAACTCCTCAGCTCAAGCAATCCACCTGCCTCAGCCTCCCAGAGTGCTAGGATGACAGGAATTGAGCCATGGCACCTGACCCCAAAAGACATTCTTTATCCTGTACAACACAGACACATGTGTGTGCATGCACAACACAATCCAACATGATGTCTGTAAGTCTTGAAAGGTCAGAAGGAAGGAAGCGAGACAGTAAATTGAGAAAGAGATCTACAAAAGAAATAATCCCTGCAGGCTCCACCACCCTCCACAGTCTAACCCAGCAAGAGAAAACCTGACCCTCACCTAGAAGAATTTAGTGTCTTGTATATTTTAATGTGAAAGTAATGATATCCCCCCTTTTTTGTAATTATACATTTTACAGAATAATAAAACTAGCACGCCACCACCAACACCCCCGTACACATGTATTAACCAAGCACCTGATTCAGGTGCTAATTCATTTTTTGCGCACGTGTGTTCAATTCATTTAAGCCACACTAGGAAGACTGCCACACGGGTTATCCCATTCCTTGCACATTCCACCTATTATTCATACTGACGTCACTGCTGTTTCATAACAATCCATGTTGAAACTTACTACCCATGAGACTAATTATCACTTTCAGGCAACGTAGCGGAATTCAGGAAAAGTGGTTTCTAATCGGAACGATCCAACATACACTCCCCAACCCTACCCCATCTAAAAAGGCTACAGCCACTATCTCCCACATTTCTAACCCCTTTCCTCTATTTTGCTTAAAGGCATGGGTCTCTCTCCAAATCTCATCGCCTCTTCTCCTGCCCCGTCTCTGTATTTGCCTTGTTAAACTGTTATATTTCCATTTCATTCTCAATCATCAAAGGCATTCAGATTTCCCTGCTCTCCCTCTGCTTTCTACGTTGCTTTCTGAAATCATTATTCTCTGATTGTGGGCTGATTCTGCATATTACTCATTCAATTTTCCCTCTCTTTTACAGATGGCCTTAAATCCTTACTACATTCAGAAGACATTTGCATTATTTTGTTCCTTCAAATTGCCTGGGAAGGCATTTTCCCCCAGGATGTGTCTATCCCTACCTTTCCATTCCATAATTTCTTATGATTCAATGCATCTTCTTGAACAGCATCTATGTTTCGAGTCAAAATTAGTACTATTTGTGGATTAGACAGATGCTAGATAGCTAAAAGACAGAAAGACACCCTATTAAAAGGGCATCAGAGAACCGCATTCTAGCTGTTGCCGATAAACAGCAATAACTCTGTAACATAAGCACTGGCAGATTCATTCTTTCTTCCCCTTAATTCCGCGATTAAAATGGGGGCTGATCAGGATGGTGTCAGTTTATCATCCGAGTTGAAAGGAATGATTTCCTCAGTTCCTATTGATTCTGCAAAAGGCACGCTGGTGGGGTTTATTCTTTGCATCACCAACCACAGGAAGAAGGCCAACTTATTCCATCAATGTATATCTGCCCTTTGGTACAAATCAATGAAACAATGCCTTTGTGACATCTCCAAAGAAAAATTCTAGGGGTGTGATCTGGAGGAAAAATTACCTTCATTACTAAACGAATCTGTACATGTCTTTGTTATTCTAAAAATACTTCCCCCAAATTAAGGGCATATTTGGTAAAAATGATAAAAGCTCATTCTGTTCAGTCTGGAGATGTGGTCAATTGCTGCTTACTTTTCTTACCCTGCTAGGAGCTAAAGAGATTGGTCTGTGCCCTCGGGGAGGTGACAGAACTTTAACAAGAAGCATCGCCTTGAAAACTAATGACCAGGAATTGCTAATGGTTCTAGAAGACCTTGAAAGTCTGGGACTCCAAGCTAACTGTTCCAAGAAATACTACCAAAAACACATGCTAATATATAGCCCAGCACAGAGGCATAAACAGGTATTCAAACACTATTGACTTCCAGACATAATATAATAGCTTAACAAGGCAAATACAGAAACTCTGCTTCAGCAGATGACGCTGTGACAACAGGCAGCTTCACAGCATGAGTTCCTGGGTTCAAATCCCAGTTCTGCTCCTTCCTAGAAATGCAACTCACACACAGTATCTTACCTAAGTGAGCTTCATTTTTCCCAACCTATTAAATGGAAATACTAAAAATAATAATAGTACCCTCCATAGGCTATTTATGTGAGTTGCAGTGACATACATGATTATGATTCGATGCTTCTATTCATATTCAGTGACATATATGATTATGATTCAATGCATCTTCTATACATATTACTATATATAGTAATATGTATGACAATGTGGAGCTTACTTATGTGCAAAATCCTTGCTGCTCATAGACTGGCCCTGGCTTGGCAGGAGCCCATCACTGGGAATTTATTAGACATGCAGAATCTCAGGCCCTAACCCAGGCCTACCAAATCAGATGCTGCAGTTTAACAAGATCTCTTGGGTTAGCAGTCCCCCAGCCTTTTTGGCACCAGGGACTGGTTCCATGGAAGACAGTGTTTGGACAGACCAGGGGCCTGAGGCACTAGAACATGCAAGCTAGATTCCCTCACATGCTCAGCTTACAGTAGGGTTTGCACTCCTGTGAAAATCTAGTGCCCCTGATGATCTCAGGCAGTGACTTGAGTGAGGGGGAGCGGCTGTAAAAACAGATAAAGCTTCAATTGCTCACCTGCTGCTATGCAGCCCAGTTCCTAACAGACCACAGACAGGTGCTTGTCTGCAGCCTGTAGCTTGGGGACTATAGTCCTAGCTGATTCCTCTGCACAGTCCAGCTTAAGAAACATTGATATAAATAACTTTTCATACCATTCTGATAGGCACTGTTGATCACAGTCATTTTCTCCATAACTTTTCACAATGTGGAGATAAAATATTAAGGGGAAATAATTTTACTATTTGTAAGCTGAATTAAAGCATGCCATCCAGTGTGACACACCGCTAAAAGTTACATCAAGTCACAAAGTGGAAAATGTGCACTGCTTTGGCGCTTACAGATACTTGTTTGTAGAGAGAAGATACTGAATGCCTTACAGATACTTGTTTGCAGAGAGAAGAAGTTGGAGGGCACAAAATGCACCAATATTTAACACTGTTCATTTTTTCTTTAGCAAGCAATCAAAGCTTAGAAAGTTTTCAAAAAGGCAAGCGTGCGTGAGACTGGAAAGCTCATCTGAAGATTTGTTTCTAGCTTAGGAACAACAGCTGGATAATTCTGGAGTTTCTCCACATTTAAATGTATGCTCTTAATTGTAGACAGATGGGGGAAAATGAAGAAAGGTTTTAATGTGCCATTTTATGATATATGTTATACACATGTGTGTTTATGTGTGTGCATGTCTGTGTATATTCACATGTACTTTGAGCTAGCAATCTGCAAACTCTTCACTTCCTTTTTCCTATTAAGCATTTAGTTTTTCAACAAATATTTATTAAAGTCTAACTATGTATCCCACCCTGCACCGGGTTAGCACTTGCAAAAATGATGCCACGCGAAACTCATGAGCCTGGGAAGGCTACAGTACTCAGCCTGGTAGCCTCAATACCCAGGGTCATCTCTGACACACAGTAGGCTCCTCGAAAAGTATCTACTGGCTAATTTAATGAACGCCATATTGGCATACAGCAATTATAACACAGGACTGGTAGCATGTTTGTTTTCTACCGAAAATACAACCAGCATAATTTCAAGTCAGAACAGATGGACGAGAGAGCCAGCAACACTGAGGCTATTTTTGGTGGCACTCACTGGCCATTTTAAATGCTGATTAGTCACTTTGCCTCTAACCCTCCCTCTCAACTTGGGAAGAGTAGATTCACTGAGTTCATTCTGGGAGGCTAAACCTGCATGTAAACATATCTATTGTGCCTTTCACTGGGAATGATCGAGTGCCTGGGATACCCTGGTGTGAGATGTGCATTCTTTGATTTGCTGAGAGCTTTGGTATTCCCTTATCGTTTTATACCCAACCCAACCCTAAATTTCTGATCTCTGTAGGCATGTGAGTTTAAAACTATTTAATCTAGTTCCCCAATTTGTTCATCCTTGATTGATTCATTCAAATGAATTCTTTAAGTCAACTCAGTGGCAGGCACTATCTCTCATTGGTTGGTGAGCAAATATCACCATAATTTGGAAAGACATGACCCTTGTTCTTACAAACCCCTGAACTTTCAGGACAGGGAGATAATCAAGGAACAGAAATGAACAATATCATTTGGGGTAACAAAGTTCAGTCTTCCTTATGTAATGGCCTACGACTAGGTAGAATGTATGGTCACTCAAGGCATATGACCACAGAGGAAGCCTCTAGAACATAGGTGAGCCTGGCAGTGCTTTTTCTCCTCTGAGATAGCATCAGAACAGCCTCTAGTCCAGTGGGTAAATAAAAGGACTCCTGCCTTCTACTCAGAGTCCATGGAGGGCTATGTAGAAGTCAGATATGAAATAAAAATTGGCAACAATACTTATTAAGAAGATGCCTGATTGGGTGGCACCTGTGGCTCAAGGGGTAGAGCACCGGCCCCATATAATGGGGATGGCAGGTTCAAGCCTGGCCCAGCCAAAAACTGCAAAAAAAAAGGAAGATGCCTGATTATCTCCCAGAACTCACAAAACATAAGTTTATATGACTAACAACCTAAAACCCATGGTTTCATTATCATAATTACAAGGTCAACCATGGGACTACCATATTCTAAGTGCTACATCATTTCCAGTTCTTACAACAATCTTTCAAGATAGGCACTAGCTTTTTCAAGATATTAAGGAGGAAAGAGAGGCTCAGAGCCTAGGAATAACTCATCCAGGATAACCAGGTAGGAGGACCCAGTTTGTTTTATACCAAGGCCTGTGATTTCAAAAGTTCTCACACATCTGAGTCAAGATTTCTGAACTTTTCCCAAATTAGTGGCACTACATTTCTCACCGTCTTGGAATGTGTCTTTAGTAACACATTTAAATATACAGGAGACTTGGTATTCTGAGCCCTTTAAAGACATGAAGAAACCAGTGGTGGGGGGTAGAAATGGAAGCCACGACTTGGATGTCAGTCGAGACCTCCCACTGAGATTCGAGTCCCCTGAATTATTCAGAGAGTTGTTTTGTAACATATTTCAGCATTTCCCCTGAAAAGAAAGCCATACACGAACATTTATTATCAGTGCCAGGATGGCATATAATTAATATTCTGATGAAGCACTTTCACCTGCTTTAATGTTTACCCTAATAATATTAGCTTGGCTTGAACTAAATAAGGCTCTGCCAACTATGTGTTATCCCACTTTTAGACAAGAAGCTTCGATTTATTTAATTATGTGATTGATGATGTATTGTTACGTTCGTTCCTTCTTGGGTTACATGCTGTGTTAACGGGTTACCCATGTAAATAAGATGCTTCTTGGTGGAATCCAATGTCTCCAGTCCAGCTAGCAGGCACAAAGAGGAGAGTGTGGGAACGGAACCTGCCCAGAATCGAGTCTCCTCTGAGGTTGCTGACAGACCCTATTCGTTTCTTGGTCATGGACACAGAAGAATACACAAAGTAGGATGGTCTAGTATTTGGGGCAACACAGAAAACAGATCCAAACCAAGACGATGGCCATTTACATCCTAAAAAGGAAAGCTCTTACCAGAAGGAAATGCAGAGCTAGTATGCTTTCTGTAATCTGCAAAAACACAGTCACATCTCTCCCTGTGCACAAAATCTGCACTTGGCAATGCCCGAGAGGTGTTTCCTATGTAGAGATGCCTGGCTCCTGGGAACTGGCCGATATACTGCTGCTGTAAAGACCACTTACCTGGACCACAATGTGTGGTCTTTGCACCTTTTATTCAGTTCTCATGCCCTCTAAGTTCATTCAGAAATAGTTTTAAACTTTCCATTCTATGGTTCTTTTCCTATTTTTAACCAAAGGCCTTTGTTGTGGTAACTTAGGCAGAATTTACTTCCTACTAAGCTTAATATATTTAGTATCTGGAATTTCAAATTTGGAAAATTAACAGGCCATCCTCTTCCCCTGATCCAAGACCACTATGACAGATTCCTCAATATTTTCAGCTATTATTTTTAATTTTTCATTTTTCTTGAGTCCTTAGGGTAAGCACTAAAAAGGAGCTACAAGATGAAACCCCAAATTTCTGTGGTTTGCTCACCTTTCCTAGTTTAAGACTGAGTAATTTTGAATGGTTCTTCTAAGCCCTTGTTTCCATAAATGTCCTTATCCCCCAGGGTTTTATGTGTCAGGCAAGAGGATATAATAAACATGCTGGCCATTTGGAAGTGTATTTTTGAGTGGTTCTTCTAAGCCCTTGTTTCCATAAATTCCCTTATCCCCCGGGGTTTTATGTGTCAGGCAAGAGGATATAATAAACATGCTGGCCATTTGGAAGTGTATTTGCTTTCACCCCGTTTCACTAACTACAGTTAATAAGACTTTAATGAGAAGAACAACGCACTCTCCATGCACCCATGTATGTGATGTAAACAGAGTCCCCGTACCTCAATACCGGCATAAATGCTACTTAACTGAATACCAACAACTGATAAGGGGAAATAATTTCCATTCCCACCAGATCCTTCAAGGCCAGGGGTCTTCTGCACCATAATTGAATAACTGTTCAGCTTTACAAAGTGGCATGAAAGAAACCAAAGACCTCCCCACCTTTTGGAAGCATGCCCAACTTGTTCTGACTTAAGGAAACACCAACACCATATTAAAAGCTATAAAACACTGTTGTGGTAGTTTCTTCCTGAGGCACACAGGTTAAAAAAAAGAAAAGAAAAGAAAAGAATGACATTAAATGAATAAAACATTCATCTGAAATCTGGGGCACACCCACCTGCAGTTCTGTAAGCCAGTATCCTCAACATGGGTTCTGTTGCATCTTTGCAGATAGTACATGCTAGGGCCTCATTAGCGTAGTGACTCCTCCAAATATTGGCAGGTTACCAGCAAGCACCATTGGTATTTGCTTTGGGGACAGGTGTGAACTAATAGAAAATTGATTTCTGAACTACCCCCGGGGCTGTCCTTGATGGCACAGGCAAGGAGACCAAGCAAACTGGTTAATTTTAGTGCCATTAGCAAAGCGAATGCATGAACGGGGATAAAAATTGCAAGAGGAATTATATCTTCTAGTTGCTAAGGAGGCAGTATGAACAATGGGGCACCATGTTTGCCATCCACCATTTGGCCACTCATGACCTGGTTGTGGTGTGAGTTTAATTAATAGTCAACACTCTTTTCAGAATAACAGTGAACACAAGCTACTCAGAAAAATCTCTTTCCTTCCATCTGTTCCAGTATCATCCACAACCCCTCGGAGACCAACACAATGAACTACCTTTCTGCGCTGCAGCCATGTACTTGGAAATATATCAATATTAATAGCATATACAATCCATGGATATGGTAGTACTCGCCTTTCTCATCCCCTTCTTACAACAACAGCTTCAGGAACAAAGTTGGTTTAGCATTAGACAAGCCAGGAGCAGAAAATAAATTAAAAATGCCATTGCAGGTAATTTGGCTATATCTCTGCCACTCAATGTCAAACCAGTAAGGACTTAACCAGACATACAACTTCCAATTAGAGAATGGTAAGGAAGGAAAGAGAAGGTCCAAGTGTGTGTATATTCATCACAGAAAGATCTCATTCAAAACTCTGTCA